>MU159203.1:161639-201171 GCA_015888305.1 Antheraea pernyi
CGTGTTGAGACCCCGACGATGTTCCGGTATCCGCTGTTCGAGCCGATGCACTGGTTTGCTGGAGCTCACCTACTCACCATGCTGAGGAGGCACAACGAGGAGACGCAGGTAAATTGAAATTGTTCATTTTGTATACTTTATAGGTTTTAGCGTTTACCCATTGTCTCATCTGATGTTAAAGGATGATGTGGTCCAGGATGGAACACGCGCTGAACCTAGAGGGGGCTGGCT
This sequence comes from Antheraea pernyi, assembly GCA_015888305.1. Lineage (NCBI taxonomy): Eukaryota > Metazoa > Arthropoda > Insecta > Lepidoptera > Saturniidae > Antheraea > Antheraea pernyi. Next base: position 161,871 of record MU159203.1, read on the forward strand.
TTGAAGTGCGTGTGTCGGAACACATCAACAGCTACTTGGCTAGAGATTCTCAATTTGAGGGTGGTAGTTGCCAGGCAAAAAGCTTTACCATCATGCAATTGTACTAAATGTAATTTGTTCATTTATTTTTTAACTTAATCGTGTATTAATAAAATGTTATTTAAGTATGCGCATATTTATAATGAAATCGACTGTATATAGCAAACATTCTCTGGAAAATAAGAACTTTGGAATTTTCTATATATATCTACTCTCACACACAAACTATAATTTGTTATGGGTATCTATCGTGAGAGATATGAAATATTTACACGATTTCACTGTTATAATATGAGTATAGATAAATGAACGTTTCCAGGATGAAGACTTTACCCTGAGCGAGAGTTGCGTGGCGAGTGCACCGGCTCAGCTGCCGGCCCTGCTCCTGCGCGGCGTGAAGATACTGGCGAACGCATTGAAGGAGTGGCACGGCCTTAAAAGTGTGAGTTTTTGTTTTTTTGATGTGAAACATCTATAGGCGCGGGTAAACCTGTTTGTAGGTGATGCGACAGCATGCGCACGCGGCTACGAAATCTCTCTTGTCGCACTGAGCTCGCATATCTATAGTGTAATTTGAGATTCGTTCGATTCGAACAATTTCGATGTTTCACATCCGCCTGGCGTCCCGTGACGGCTCAATTTTTTTTGTTACTGCAGTTAAAATCACTTTTTTAGACGTGAAGCATGGAAACCAAAGAGTTTTATTTATTAATTTAGCAAAAGGATTAGTATATTAAAAATTAGAAACCAAATACTGACTTATAAATGATATTAAAAAACACTTAATGAAAATAAGTTTTAATGTAATTTTAGGCGTTCGATATTATTGTTATAAAACCGGCTCCTTTGTTTGAAATTCGACATTCGCAAACATACACACACACAAACACGCATGCAAGTCACACATGTACCGTACATAACACATTTCCTTAAATGACGATTTCTACAACTCAACTCTCATCGAAAACAGCAATAAGTAATTTCGTCCCAAGCACATCTTTAAATCTCCGCACAGTACAAATGAACAAATGATGACCTGACCAAGTCATAAGCTTAGTTTATATGCAGTGAATATGCATTATACCAGTAAATTCCTTATACAACCAGATTTTGGCATTTTATGAGTCCTACGATGGACCTTGATCATTGTTGTAGAATTTTATTAAATTTAACAAGGCAAGAAAGGAAACCTGGCTAGTGAAAATGGGAACGATGAGAATTGTTATGGGTTCTTAAAATCCATACGTAAGTTGTAACAGGTACAAGTTTTTCAGTCTACCACGCAATAGACTATCCTATGGTGTGATGAATTTATGGATTCTTAAGAAGTTTGTTTGCTAATAGTCCTCACTGTTATTTTTATGTTCACAATAAACTATGCAATCTATCGAAGGAGATTTAGTCAAGCTAAAATTCGGTTCATGAATACAGAGTGATTCAGCGAAGAGAGACAATGTTCCAAAGTGCCTGAACTCCGGACAGCTTGTCCGGGAACTGTGCAAAGAGCTGAGGACATTGGAGAAACGTTCATCAAGCAATGCTAATAAAGATAGGGTAAGTTGATACATCATTTATATGAGTAAATATTGCTTTTAAGAAGTTTTTCATTGAGTCTGTGTTTGAATAATAAAGGTAATTGTGTTTATACCATAAGTTTGAAATTTTATATCAGTGAATTCGATTAAAATAGAATTTCCTGTATTGGCCATGTATATTAATTTTCATTGGGAATTATTATTTGGGTATAAAAGTTGACTCGCAATAGCGTCATGTAGCGGCGAGCTATTGCTAATTGGAATGCATAAAAACGCAATTAAAAACACCTCTTTGTGCTCTCATGGTGGTCTATTAAATTATAGCCCAGCGTCAACAATCATTTTTATTTATCAGTCAGGGAGCAGACAGAGGTGCTACTGCCTCAGTAAAATAATCTTTACGCCATGTAACGCCACACGCCGAGTTTAATTGTGGATCTAAATCATCTAGGGCCCCGCTTGAATATACACAAAAAAATCCATCAAAATTGGTCCAACCGTTAAAGTGTAGTATAATGATAGACACACAAATAATCTACCAGGTGTAAGTTTAAACAGTAGCATTATTTATGGAGGCTACTCTGCATTCAATTCTCGTTCTAAATCATTTAACAAATTAGGTGCTTAAAATTTTACCTAATTATCTAGAAAAATACAATAATTATACTCAATCCTCTACGCGTCTATGTTAAAGCATAATATCCAATGACTGTCGGGTGAAGTGGCAGTGCACGTAGGAACAACATGAACAAAAGAAAAGGGCTTATTGCCCGTTTTATTATCGAAGGTTGTTAAGTTTTGGCACCGGTCATTGCACCTAGGCTTATCCTCTTTGTGCTCTCATGGTGGTCTATTAAATTATAGCCCAGCGTCAACAATCATTTTTATTTATCAGTCAGGGAGCAGGCAGAGGTGTTACTGCCTCAATAAAATAATCTTTTCGCCATGTAACGCTACACGCCGGGTTTAATTGTGAATCTAAATCATCTAGGGTCCCGCTTGAATATATACAAAAAAATCCACCAAAATCGGTCCAACTGTTAAAGTGTAGTTTAATGATAAACACACAAAGAATCTAGCAGGTGAAAGTTTAGACAGTAGCATTATTTATGGAGGATACTCTGCATTCAATTCTCGTTCTAAATCATTTAACAAAATAGGTGCTTAAAATTTTACCTAATTATCTAGAAAAATACAATAATTATACTCTATCCTCTACGCGTCTATGTTAAAGCATAATGTCCAATGACTGTCGGGTGAAGTGGCAGTGAACGTGGGAACAACATGAACAAAAGAAAAGGGCTTATTGTCCGTTTTATTATCGAAGGTTGTTAACTTTTGGCACCGGTCATTGCACCTAGGCTTATTATGTTTGTATCTATAATTTTGAAAGTCTTAGAACCAACTTTAACTTAGGTTCCTTTTTGATGTTTATTGGTATTTGTTTTTATATTATTATTTTATATGTTAAATGTGACCATGAACTATTATCTCTTAAAATATTGTAAGCGACTAACCTAACACCTGGTATAATAAAAAATAATTTTCGAATGTATGTAACCGCATCACTTCAGAGTTTCTCTAATTGTGAGGACTATGTATGAATGAAAGAAAATGTGCGAAAAATCTTAAGAAGTGAAAAATTCGGGTTAAAAAATCTAATTATAGATGGTGGGTGAGTGAGATAAATCAATAGTAGAAGTTAAAAAATATTGAAAGAATTGGCATTCAGTGCTTCGTTACTCATTCGAAGCCGGGACGGTCAGGTAGTATATGTCTAATAGATACAGTAATTATTATGTTCAACAGGATTATAAAGTACGTAACAACTCGTCACCGAACAAACAGACAAAGAAACAGTCGAGCAACGCGAAGAAGTCTCTCAAACTGACATTACCGAAGCCGATAATGCACATGGTACCTAACGCAGACTACCCCGAAGAGAAAGTCGTTCCAGAAAAATTCTATATAGATAATAAAGAGTTATACCAGGAGAGGTACGTGCAGGGGGTCGAGTACACGAACGGGCTGGCCCCGGACCCCAAGTATGTGGTCGACAAGGATATAGTCCTGCCGGAGAAGTTCACCTATCAGAGTTTTGATGACGTCGCAGGGTACCAGGACGGGAACGGATTCGTCGACAGAATCGATAAGAAGTCCGCTTTAAAGATAAAATTGAGGTTAGTGGTTTATCTATCTAAGTACAGTGTAAGCTCTTTATAACGTAATTCGTTATAATGAAAAACTTTATAACGTAGAAATTAGTTCAATTTAGTTGGTTTACCACAAATACATTTATACTTATTACAATTAGTTATACAAAGAAAAAAAAGCTCGGTCCCTTAAAATTCGATATGAAGTTCTTATACTGTATATAAAAACGTTAGTGTTATGTTGTTCGTCCACAGTGAACTCGGAAACTACTCAATCGATCTTCATGAAACGTTAGCATTTGGACCAGCTTGAGAGATAGGATAATTTATGTTTCGATTAATGGCCGAATATGTTTTTAATTACAAATTAAATCATTGTCAATGTTGATTATTGTTATTAATTTTAACCTTCATCAGTCTCGAATAGATGGCGTTTTATATTAGGTTTTTGACAGAAATCTGTAGGACCTACTGTTATAGATATATCATAGATGGCGCGACGTTTAAATGTTGAATTTCTTTTTCAAATCCGGTTTATTTTATGGTGCACGTGTTCGGTTAAACTGTAACTGAGCCACAGCAATGCATGGCCGGCCCAGCTAGTAAGCAGTCTATATTTAAATTAGTCGACCTATGTGCAGGGAAAAGGAATAATAAAGATCAACATCCCTTAAAATATTACTTGATAAACAGTGTTATCTGATTACTTTTTCTTCTCCTGCGCATGCGCATCAGACCGCTTGCTTCATTTTTCTTGGGCAAGAAAACACACATAGCTGAACTCGCAGTGTTGATATAAATCATAGTTTCTTAAAATGTTATAGTAAATGAACGGAGTAATTTTTTTTATATATGAAAGATATGTAAATAGACGAAAATAAATCCCTTTTGTAACTTCCTTATATTTCCTACATATACTTTTTGTACTACAGTTGTAATGCTAAGTCAGCATCTTTAGGTAAGTATAATAAGAAAGTATTTTAAGTTAGTTTACAATCTACATGCTTATTATAAATATGGCATGTTTATAAAGCAGTATCCAATCGACTCAATTACATTTTTTAGAAGTTAATGAAAATACTGACTTTACTTCGACTTGCGTTTTAGTTATAAACCTTCCTCTTTATGCAGATTTTGTCATTGTTTCTTAACCCCTGGAACCGTTTTTCTAATATTTTATTTTTTAAGCATTTATATCAAGAAAATTAGTAACGTAAAGTAAGAAAACGGTACAAAGTTCATTGTAGATTTTGTTGATTTTTTTTTACATTAATAAGGAAATTGATTGTCGATAGATTCATCTCCATCAATCTTTGAGTTTCAATAGACTCTTGTCTATCGATATTTGCCTTTCAATTGTGCCATGTAATTGTCACCATGAGTCGTGTGTACAAGTTAGCAACACAGTGAATGAGTCTGTACCCTCATCATCCATTGGTAATTAATGCTAAAGACACATTTTTATTCACAGTAACTCACCTTCATCATCACGCGAGGAAGCGCCACCCCCCTACTCCTTGCCAGAACATTCGATCCTCAAGTCTCATCTCATCCGCTCAGATCCACCAACCCTGAAACCGATACACCAATGGACCATATCGAAGAAGGACATCGGAGACTATCACGAGGAGCAAATACTCTTCACGAATGAAAATCTGCAGACAAACGTAAGGATGGAAGGACAGGATCTCAATTATGGACCTGGTGAGTTTGTAAGGAATGATTTTTTTATAAGGTAACATGATCGCAAATCTCCTAATGATAAACACAGATCCATCGACTGATGTCAGTGACATGCTGTCATGCAAGTTTCTCACCTATTGGGTATACATTAGTTGATCTCAAGGTATAACGAAGTTATGGCAGGTTTGTCTCCTTGTGTATGATGTTTGCGACAGATTTGTACCATCCCATTTGGTCGCAGGGATATACTCCTGTTGATCCCAGAATATGATGAAACAAGCGTGCTATTGACTGGTGTTACACTTTATGTGTGGTGGCCCAGCACCATTTATTTTAGTTTTCTTGTTACGATGGACTTGCAAAAACCTTACGTCTAATGTAAGTGACAATACAAAATACGAACGTGAATGTCAGGATATAACTAATAGTAGATATTCTAAATTTGCTGGTTTCTTTGTGTGTATGTTGAGAAGAAGTTGATATAATACACCATAAGTATATCTTACTATTTAAATAGAGCCAGAGCAAGAATGCGGTTACGGTATATTTACTTTCACACAATGAAATACATTTTTTATATCTAAAACATTTAATGAATTGGTTCGTGTAAAATCGATTCTATGTGCTTTCATAGTCTAACTTCTGTTAACGCCATCTATCTATCTTTCTACGAATTACTTTGTTTGCTATACATATCTTAAATGTTTGATATTTATGTATTTGTTATTAGTAAATTTTTTATGGTTGTCTATATTTGATTTTTTTATTTATTTTAAGTGTATTTTATATTATTACAATGTGAGTCTTATCAGCAAAATTGCTTATGATTTTAATTTGTAACATACTACAGAAATGAAATTCAATTTTTTTTTTATTGAATAATATCTCAGAACGTGAACGTGTCATTTATGAATCATTTTGAATTTTTTTTTAATTGGAAAGGTAATATTTTTAAGAGGGTACCATGTTAATTTAATTTGCGTTCGATCTTGAATTTTGAAGTTACACAAGGTAATTTTTAAAACAGAAAATTGAAATATTGGTAGGATTATTACCCGTCCAACTCTAGGAAAATACCTAAAACTATGTTCAGTGACATTCTCGTGTACTTTTTCTTATTATATATATATATATATTGATTTGAGTGTCTTTAAATAAGAATACCTCACACATCTACCAGGTATCCTGTGATGACTCTTTTAATATTATCCAGGTATGTATTCAGCGGAGGACATTCAGCAAGATTATCAATACTCAGAGACGGCAAAACCTGGATCGTACCAACCTGAATACAGCTACCGGCCACAACAAGTTCAATACCTGACTAACTATCAGAGATACACTGATGCGGTCCAGTTACCTCTTCAAGTAAGATTTTCTTTTACCTGACCAACTATTAAAGATACACTGATGCAGTTCCAGTTACGTTATCAAGTAGGATTTACTTTTCATGTAAGAGGAGGGCTGTATTGGTTTTAATCACAAGTATGTTTAATATTTTATTATTGATAGTTCACTATCGGTTTAACGTTTTCTTTTGATCTCGTTGCAGCTAGTTCAAGTATTACGTAAGCAGATTTTTTGTGATTTCGTACCGTACGTAAGTTTTTTTTTTATATGTTTTGGTTATATAAATAAATATTGTTGACGTAATCACCATCCAGACCCCCCCCCCTGGCCTAAGTCATCAAAAATAAGCAAATCAAGGACCCCCTCGGGGATCAGTGCTTACGAAATACTTGAACCACCCCTTACCTTAGGTAGTAACTTTTATAGTATTTCCTTACTCCGCTTTTATCATTTTATACGTTTTTAATAATATTTAATAGAATTACGATTGATCCCAAAATGTAGTACAAATATTCAGTTTTATTATATATACTCTCACATTTATTGTTCTTAAAGTTGAAAATTGAATGCTATCTGTTTTAAATGATTTGTTTGAATAAATAAATATTGTTAGGACGCAATTAAAAACACCTCTTTGTGCTCTCATGGTGGTCTATTAAATTATAGCCCAGCGTCAACAATCATTTTTATTTATCAGTCAGGGAGCAGGCAGAGGTGTTACTGCCTCAATAAAATAATCTTTTCGCCATGTAACGCTACACGCCGGGTTTAATTGTGAATCTAAATCATCTAGGGTCCCGCTTGAATATATACAAAAAAATCCACCAAAATCGGTCCAACTGTTAAAGTGTAGTTTAATGATAAACACACAAAGAATCTAGCAGGTGAAAGTTTAGACAGTAGCATTATTTATGGAGGATACTCTGCATTCAATTCTCGTTCTAAATCATTTAACAAAATAGGTGCTTAAAATTTTACCTAATTATCTAGAAAAATACAATAATTATACTCTATCCTCTACGCGTCTATGTTAAAGCATAATGTCCAATGACTGTCGGGTGAAGTGGCAGTGAACGGGGGAACAACATGAACAAAAGAAAAGGGCTTATTGTCCGTTTTATTATCGAAGGTTGTTAACTTTTGGCACCGGTCATTGCACCTAGGCTTATTATGTTTGTATCTATAATTTTGAAAGTCTTAGAACCAACTTTAACTTAGGTTCCTTTTTGATGTTTATTGGTATTTGTTTTTATATTATTATTTTATATGTTAAATGTGACCATGAACTATTATCTCTTAAAATATTGTAAGCGACTAACCTAACACCTGGTATAATAAAAAATAATTTTCGAATGTATGTAACCGCATCACTTCAGAGTTTCTCTAATTGTGAGGACTATGTATGAATGAAAGAAAATGTGCGAAAAATCTTAAGAAGTGAAAAATTCGGGTTAAAAAATCTAATTATAGATGGTGGGTGAGTGAGATAAATCAATAGTAGAAGTTAAAAAATATTGAAAGAATTGGCATTCAGTGCTTCGTTACTCATTCGAAGCCGGGACGGTCAGGTAGTATATGTCTAATAGATACAGTAATTATTATGTTCAACAGGATTATAAAGTACGTAACAACTCGTCACCGAACAAACAGACAAAGAAACAGTCGAGCAACGCGAAGAAGTCTCTCAAACTGACATTACCGAAGCCGATAATGCACATGGTACCTAACGCAGACTACCCCGAAGAGAAAGTCGTTCCAGAAAAATTCTATATAGATAATAAAGAGTTATACCAGGAGAGGTACGTGCAGGGGGTCGAGTACACGAACGGGCTGGCCCCGGACCCCAAGTATGTGGTCGACAAGGATATAGTCCTGCCGGAGAAGTTCACCTATCAGAGTTTTGATGACGTCGCAGGGTACCAGGACGGGAACGGATTCGTCGACAGAATCGATAAGAAGTCCGCTTTAAAGATAAAATTGAGGTTAGTGGTTTATCTAAGTAAACTCTTAATAACGAAATTTTAAAGATAAAATTGAGGTTAGTGGTTTATCTATCTAAGTACAGTGTAAGCTCTTTATAACGTAATTCGTTATAATGAAAAACTTTATAACGTAGAAATTAGTTCAATTTAGTTGGTTTACCACAAATACATTTATACTTATTACAATTAGTTATACAAAGAAAAAAAAGCTCGGTCCCTTAAAATTCGATATGAAGTTCTTATACTGTATATAAAAACGTTAGTGTCATGTTGTTCGTCCACAGTGAACTCGGAAACTACTCAATCGATCTTCATGAAACGTTAGCATTTGGACCAGCTTGAGAGATAGGATAATTTATGTTTCGATTAATGGCCGAATATGTTTTTAATTACAAATTAAATCATTGTCAATGTTGATTATTGTTATTAATTTTAACCTTCATCAGTCTCGAATAGATGGCGTTTTATATTAGGTTTTTGACAGAAATCTGTAGGACCTACTGTTATAGATATATCATAGATGGCGCGACGTTTAAATGTTGAATTTCTTTTTCAAATCCGGTTTATTTTATGGTGCACGTGTTCGGTTAAACTGTAACTGAGCCACAGTGTAGCGAAATGGGTAGCATAGAAACTTTTTTGTTAAAAAACATTGAGATACTGCAAACTTTATAGGGATTTGTCCAAATCGGTCTAACTGTCTAGGAGATTACGAACGGATAGACAGAGATAATAAATAAAAAATGGTATTCTTGTAAGTAATTATGTTACATGCCAGTTATTCTAGTGCTCACGCTACATACCAGTTGTTAAAGTACTCACTTTAAATGCTAGTTGTTAAAGCAGGCGCGCTACATGCCAGTTGTTAAAGTTTTCACGTTACATTCCAGTTATTCTAGTACTGTCGTTACATATCAGTTGTTAAAGTAGTCACTTTACATGCTAGTTGTTAAAGTAGTCACGCTACATGACAGTCGTTAAAGTGTTCACATTACATGCCAGTTGTTAAAGTGTTCACGTTACATTCCAGTTATTCTAGTACTGTCGTTACTTATCAGTTGTTAAAATAGTCACTTTACATGCTAGTTGTTAAAGTAGTCACGCTACATGACAGTCGTTAAAGTGTTCACATTACATGCCAGTTGTTAAAGTGTTCACGTTACATTCCAGTTATTCTAGTACTGTCGTTACTTATCAGTTGTTAAAATAGTCACTTTACATGCTAGTTGTTAAAGTAGTCACGCTACATGACAGTCGTTAAAGTGTTCACATTACATGCCAGTTGTTAAAGTGTTCACGTTACATTCCAGTTATTCTAGTACTGTCGTTACTTATCAGTTGTTAAAATAGTCACTTTACATGCTAGTTGTATGTAAATAGACGAAAATAAATCCCTTTTGTAACTTCCTTATATTTCCTACATATACTTTTTGTACTACAGTTGTAATGCTAAGTCAGCATCTTTAGGTAAGTATAATAAGAAAGTATTTTAAGTTAGTTTACAATCTACATGCTTATTATAAATATGGCATGTTTATAAAGCAGTATCCAATCGACTCAATTACATTTTTTAGAAGTTAATGAAAATACTGACTTTACTTCGACTTGCGTTTTAGTTATAAACCTTCCTCTTTATGCAGATTTTGTCATTGTTTCTTAACCCCTGGAACCGTTTTTCTAATATTTTATTTTTTAAGCATTTATATCAAGAAAATTAGTAACGTAAAGTAAGAAAACGGTACAAAGTTCATTGTAGATTTTGTTGATTTTTTTTTACATTAATAAGGAAATTGATTGTCGATAGATTCATCTCCATCAATCTTTGAGTTTCAATAGACTCTTGTCTATCCTTCATGTTTTGGTTTTCTTGTTTTGAGGTTTCTGGTGAGATCGAAAGTGATCGCTTTTGCGTCTCTTCGTCGCGCTTGCGGCGCATGGCTGCTATGCGCGGCTCGAGATGCTTCAATTGTTCTACAGGGATTTCTGGGAGTACAAGTAATCCGGTTATAGGAGATCGTAGTGCGGAGATATCTTGTTTTCGGGGTTCGAAACCCTCGTCTTCATCCTTCTGGATGCGCAGGAATAGCTTCAGCATCTCGGACGGACTCCCAGCTGCGTTTCCTGAGGGATAGCAGGGTTCGTCGGTGTGTGCGGTGTGTGGGGTCGATCGTCTTTCAGACGAGGCGTCTGTTTGGCCCTTAGAAGGGCCTTTTTTCTTCTTCCCCGTCACCGTTGCCGGCCGGGAAGGGAACTCACTACTGCGACGCATTGTCGCGCAGGACGAGCGGTTAAAAACGCGGCAATCACTGTTAGGAACGTCCTCGTACGCGTGACAACGGGGCAATCCAGAGGTCGACATTCGACTATAGTTCATTGATTTTTTAAAGTTTGAATTTTATTAGGGTTCTTTTGTCAAAGGGTATTATGTTATAATATCATTGTAGAATGTAGAATGAAAAAGGGTAATTGGAACGTAAGAGTAAAATAATACATACAGTCGAGCATAGCAACCTCCTTCACAACCTTTTTTGAAGTCCTTTATTGACAGATGTCAAAATGTCTTTTTTATTTACATGTGTGTGTATATGTTGTGTAAAATTAAAGCAGTAGTGTGAGTAATGCATATTTTAATTAATTTAATGTACTTTTAATGCATTATATATAAAATAAATAGCTTTCTGCACTTCACCTCCATATAAACTTTAACTATGCCAAATTTCACGTTCATCCGTTCGCCCAATTCCGTTAATAAGGGATACAAAGTTTAGGCTTCACGTATTAATATATATGATGATTACAATTAGTTATACAACGAAAAAAAAACTCGGTCCCTTAAAATCCGATATAAAGTGCTTATACTGTATAGTTTGTCCACAATGAACTCAGAAACTACTCAACCGATCTTCATGAAACGTTAGCATTTGGACCAGCTTGAGAGATAGGATAATTTATGTTTCAATTAATTGCTGAATATGTTTTTAATTACAAATTAAATCATTGTCAATGTTGATTATTGTTATCAATTGTAACCTTCATCAGTCTCGAATAGATAGCGTTTTCTATTAGTTTTTTGACAGAAATCTGTAGGACCTACTGTTATAGATATATCATAGTTTAAATTTTGAATTTCTTTTTCAACTCCAGTTTATTTTATGGTGCATGTGTTCTGGTAAATTGTAACTGAGCCACAGCAATGCATGGCCGGCCCAGCTAGTAAGTAGTCTATATTTAAATTAGTGGACCTATGTGCAGGGAAAAGGAATAATAAAGATCAACATCCCTTAAAATATTACTTGATAAACAGTGTTATCTGATTACTTTTTCTTCTCCTGCGCATGCGCATCAGACCGCTTGCTTCATTTTTCTTGGGCAAGAAAACACACATAGCTGAACTCGCAGTGTTGATATAAATCATAGTTTCTTAAAATGTTATAGTAAATGAACGGAGTAATTTTTTTTATATATGAAAGATATGTAAATAGACGAAAATAAATCCCTTTTGTAACTTCCTTATATTTCCTACATATACTTTTTGTACTACAGTAATGAAGAATGTTTCAAAACTGGGTTTTCTTTCCTTTTGAGAACTTCCGCTGCATGTTAAAGGGTTAACTACCCTGATGTTGAAAATATTTCTTTAAATACCTTAACCGGTGGCAGCTGATGAAAATACTAACTTTAACTTGTGTTTTAGTCATAAACCTTCATCCTTGGGCAGATTTTGTCATTGTTTCTTAACCCCTGTGACCGTTTTTCGGATATTTTATTATTTAAGCATTTTTTTCAAGAAAACTAGTAACGTAAAGAAAGAAAACGGCACAAAGTTCATTGTAGACTTTGTTGATTTTTTTTTACATTAATAAGGAAATTGATTGTCGATAGATTCATCTCCATCAATCTTTGAGTTTCAATAGACTCTTGTCTATCGATATTTGCCTTTCAATTGTGCCATGTAATTGTCACCATGAGTCGTGTGTACAAGTTAGCAACACAGTGAATGAGTCTGTACCCTCATCATCCATTGGTAATTAATGCTAAAGACACATTTTTGTTTACAGTAACTCACCTTCATCATCACGCGAGGAAGCGCCACCCCCCTACTCCTTGCCAGAACATTCGATCCTCAAGTCTCATCTCATCCGCTCAGATCCACCAACCCTGAAACCGATACACCAATGGACCATATCGAAGAAGGACATCGGAGACTATCACGAGGAGCAAATACTCTTCACGAATGAAAATCTGCAGACAAACGTAAGGATGGAAGGACAGGATCTCAATTATGGACCTGGTGAGTTTGTAAGGAATGATTTTTTTATAAGGTAACATGATCGCAAATCTCCTAATGATAAACACAGATCCATCGACTGATGTCAGTGACATGCTGTCATGCAAGTTTCTCACCTATTGGGTATACATTAGTTGATCTCAAGGTATAACGAAGTTATGGCAGGTTTGTCTCCTTGTGTATGATGTTTGCGACAGATTTGTACCATCCCATTTGGTCGCAGGGATATACTCCTGTTGATCCCAGAATATGATGAAACAAGCGTGCTATTGACTGGTGTTACACTTTATGTGTGGTGGCCCAGCACCATTTATTTTAGTTTTCTTGTTACGATGGACTTGCAAAAACCTTACGTCTAATGTAAGTGACAATACAAAATACGAACGTGAATGTCAGGATATAACTAATAGTAGATATTCTAAATTTGCTGGTTTCTTTGTGTGTATGTTGAGAAGAAGTTGATATAATACACCATAAGTATATCTTACTATTTAAATAGAGCCAGAGCAAGAATGCGGTTACGGTATATTTACTTTCACACAATGAAATACATTTTTTATATCTAAAACATTTAATGAATTGGTTCGTGTAAAATCGATTCTATGTGCTTTCATAGTCTAACTTCTGTTAACGCCATCTATCTATCTTTCTACGAATTACTTTGTTTGCTATACATATCTTAAATGTTTGATATTTATGTATTTGTTATTAGTAAATTTTTTATGGTTGTCTATATTTGATTTTTTTATTTATTTTAAGTGTATTTTATATTATTACAATGTGAGTCTTATCAGCAAAATTGCTTATGATTTTAATTTGTAACATACTACAGAAATGAAATTCAATTTTTTTTTTATTGAATAATATCTCAGAACGTGAACGTGTCATTTATGAATCATTTTGAATTTTTTTTTAATTGGAAAGGTAATATTTTTAAGAGGGTACCATGTTAATTTAATTTGCGTTCGATCTTGAATTTTGAAGTTACACAAGGTAATTTTTAAAACAGAAAATTGAAATATTGGTAGGATTATTACCCGTCCAACTCTAGGAAAATACCTAAAACTATGTTCAGTGACATTCTCGTGTACTTTTTCTTATTATATATATATATATATTGATTTGAGTGTCTTTAAATAAGAATACCTCACACATCTACCAGGTATCCTGTGATGACTCTTTTAATATTATCCAGGTATGTATTCAGCGGAGGACATTCAGCAAGATTATCAATACTCAGAGACGGCAAAACCTGGATCGTACCAACCTGAATACAGCTACCGGCCACAACAAGTTCAATACCTGACTAACTATCAGAGATACACTGATGCGGTCCAGTTACCTCTTCAAGTAAGATTTTCTTTTACCTGACCAACTATTAAAGATACACTGATGCAGTTCCAGTTACGTTATCAAGTAGGATTTACTTTTCATGTAAGAGGAGGGCTGTATTGGTTTTAATCACAAGTATGTTTAATATTTTATTATTGATAGTTCACTATCGGTTTAACGTTTTCTTTTGATCTCGTTGCAGCTAGTTCAAGTATTACGTAAGCAGATTTTTTGTGATTTCGTACCGTACGTAAGTTTTTTTTTTATATGTTTTGGTTATATAAATAAATATTGTTGACGTAATCACCATCCAGACCCCCCCCCCTGGCCTAAGTCATCAAAAACCTATGTCATCAAAAGTTAGCAAATCAAGGACCCACCACCCTCCATCACTGCTTACGTAATTCTTCAATGGCCCCAAGGTTATAGGTTTCAAACTATTAGCCTATTGCCACCAGTGCGTAAAGTTTGTGAATGTGTAGCGTTTTAAGACAACGCTTCGATTGATGTAGGTTTGAATCCCTTCAATGAGCTGGACCTTTTCGTGCAAAAACATTGAAATGATACCGGAACATAGTCGTAAGGCTTTTTCTATTGCCTGCCTGGTTAGCTACGATCCTCGAATTTGAAAATCTGTCTCCAACCAGACACATATAATTCTGGTTCAGCATTTGCATCATCCTTTGTCATTTAATATCATGTAAGGTTGTGGTCAAATGATAATTTTTTTAAATGATTTTGAACACCCAGGAAGCCTCTTTCACTAGCGTGGCGGTGCAGGAACCACTGAATGGCAGTTTCCACCAGAACCAGTTGCCTTCGTACGACGCGGCCATCGCTCAGCAGTACGGGACTACCAATTACGTAAGATTAAAAAAAATATATCTTATGTTTCTTGTTGTGATAGTGAACCATCCTTTGGTATCACATACTTGGCGATTCGACCATTGATTGTTCTTATGTTGTAAATCTAATGGTGGTAGAGCCATGCTGAAACTATTACTGGTTTCAGCATGAACGGGTCGGGTCGCCCCCAGTACTACCACCCTCTCATTGAAAACCCACGTGGAGTAACAGTGCTTGCATTGTTGCGTTTCTTTCGGTCAGTGAGAGCGCCAGAGGCCCAGCTCCCCTCTCCACTCCTGTCCTTCAGCCTTTCCTGGCCGAAGGGTGGCAACGCACCTGCAACTCCTCGCGTGTTGTTAGTGTCCATGGACGGTGGTGATCACTTAATATCGGGTGACCCACCCGTTCGTTTGCCACCCATGACAAAAAAAAAATTCAAGCTCAATGCTTTGAGAATTTATCGATACTTGCAAATGGATATTCTTTACGCTAGAAATTTGCTTGTGTTAATTCTGCCATTTGCAAGGATACATTATATTTTTTATTTCTTGTATCCAACTATCTCTCCAAGTTATTGCCCCGTAAGCTTGCCCAGTCCCCTTAAGCTTTCTCTACATACCAGTTGCCATAATGATCGGGTGAAATGTATACAAGGTGATACGTTACAAGTCCACCTAGTAGCGAGTTGTAGCGAAATGGGTAGCATAGAAACTTTTTTGTTAAAAAACATTGAGATGCTGCAAACTTTATAGGGATTTGTCAAAATCGGTCTAACTGTCTAGGAGATTACGAACGGATAGACAGAGATAATAAATAAAAAATGGTATTCTTGTAAGTAATTATGTTACATGCCAGTTATTCTAGTGCTCACGCTACATACCAGTTGTTAAAGTACTCACTTTAAATGCTAGTTGTTAAAGCAGGCGCGCTACATGCCAGTTGTTAAAGTTTTCACGTTACATTCCAGTTATTCTAGTACTGTCGTTACATATGAGTTGTTAAAGTAGTCACTTTACATGGCAGTTGTTAAAGGGAAGCCGACGGGGCTGTCGGGTGGCGTTATGTAGTGTTCGCTCCCGGGTAGCAGGTAGTGGAGGAGTCGAAGCCCGCGTCGGTGCCGGTGCGGCGGTCGGAGCGGCCGGTGCGGCGCCGCGTCTCCAACACGTACGACTACGAGGACTCCGACCTCTACATCGACGACGCGCCGCCCCCGCGCCGGAGGAAACCCACGAACAAGCACAAGCAGCCCTCCGCCTACAGGCAGACCGGTACGGTCATATCTATATTAACAGGTTCCTACTCTCTCTTGGGGCATTACACGCTAATTAGGATGGTTTGATAATTATTAGTTTTAATTTCGACAATTTTGTGACGTGTTATAGTATCCCCCAAAATACACACATCAAAAAAGTCTAAGCAACATGCGTGATATTACAAATTTTACCATTTATATTAATTAATTTCTAAGTATTTACTCAAACAAAGTGCGTAGGTAAGTAAACTTTTTTGTTATTGATGACATACTGGCTGGTTGTAAAAAAAATTTGATTATGTTTTGTTTTTTCACAAAATTCAAATGACTGCGAATTTGTTTGAATTTAAGTGCGTTTTAATTGCTACGTTTAGTCTTGATTTTATAATTTTACCAAACATTTAAATAAAGTTAGCGACAAAATTGAATTGTTAGATATTCTTTACGTCATGAAGCGACGTCATTTGATGGCAGATGAAATGCAAAGAGCTGTAGGGATGTTGCAAGCGGGAAGTAATCAATCTCAGGTATCTCGACATTTTGGCATTCATAGAAGTGTTATTTGTCGTCTTTGGCAGCGCTACAATAATACAGGAGAACCCGCTGAACAGCATCCAGGCCGTAAAAGGAGTACAACCACTCGGCAAGACCGGTACATACAACTGACTGCAAGACGCCAGCCGATGTTAACCGCTCGAGAGATAAGTTTGAGGCTACAAATTTCAAGTGGTGTTGATGTAAGTCCTCAAACTGTGCGAAATCGACTGCATGAGTACGGCCTACGAGCTCGACGCCCAATCAGGTGCCCACCGATACGTCACGGGAATCGCGCTCGTCGATATGAATGGTGTAGAGAACGCATAACATGGACCCAGGAACAATGGGATAAAATTATGTTTTCCGATGAGTCGCGATTCGGGTTTAAGCCTGATACAAGAAGGGTGCGAGTGTATCGTCGGCCCGGAAATACTGAAAGGCTCAGGTGCGTTCAGGAAGTTCATCCATACAGCGGCTCAACAGTTATGTTATGGGCGGGTATTATGAAGAACAGGCGAACTGAGCTCGTTTTTGTAAATGGAAACATGAATGCTGAAAATTACATTGAGGATATTCTCAGACCTTATGTCTACCCATTTGCACAAACCTTTGGCTCCGATTTTAGGTTAATGCATGACAATGCGCGTTCACATACAGCTCGGCGAACCAGTGAATACTTTGCAACGGAGAACATCCGGGTATTGCCCTGGCCTGCACAATCGCCAGATCTCAACCCCATCGAGCACGCATGGGACATGCTCCAGAGACGTGTTTTGAAGGACTTGGACGGAGCGACAACAACCCAACAGCTGAAGGATTTGCTACAATTCCATTGGGAGCGAATACCGCAAGATGACATAAACAGTCTCATTAATTCAATGAATAATCGTTGCCGACAAGTTCTGAATAGCAGAGGAGCCCATACTTTGTATTAAATTGTTCTATTCTTTCACAATAAATACATTTTCTTTAGAAATTTCATTTTGTAAGAAAAAAGTTTAGTTTCTTATGTATCTTAGTTTCTACAGTATATTCTAATATTGTTCATTTCTGTTATTAAAAGAACTTATAAAGACAACAGCTGTTATTTTTACATTATAGAATCCTAAAGATATTATTTTAAAAATAAAATACAACGTTATAATGTGAAGAACCATCCTAAAATTTAAATTAGTACATGTTGCACAGACTTTTTTGATGAGTGTAGCTCTCCTGGTAAATTTTGTAATTTTTTATTATTATTCCTTCAGAAGACAGGCTTATTAATTTTTTGGACATAACTTCCTTAACATGTTTCTAACTTAACATTTTTTTGGAATTAACTTCTAGTGTAATTACGTTGCGTATAGTATGTTCCTTATATCCATACTCGAAAGTCATGTACTGTATGGAGTCAGTTACTAAACGGTAACCATCTAGTGAACACGTCTTATTATTTAACACAACGAACGTGCCCCATCTGAAATGGTTCAAATTTTGTTATTTTATGGTTTTTACGAGGACTTTAATAAAAAAAAATTTTAAGATATTTCAGTATCAAACTTTAAACTGAGTTTTAAATAATTACTGTGTTATTACGGAAAAAGTTAAATACTTGATATAAAAAGGTTTCGAATTAAATGCACCGCGCTCGGCCGAGGCAAGTTCGCGTTATCTTTTTTCACAAGTCTAACCTAACGTAACCAAAACGAGACAAAAGAGCAAGATGTCGATGACATTTAGCGATCGCGGTGCATTTAATTCGAAACCTTTTTAAAGCCCGGGTCCAATACTTATTTAACTTTTTTGGAATAACACCGTGAAAGTAGTACCTTCGTTATTTTTAATAAACTCGATTTACAGTTTTTATTTGAAGTCAAAATGTTTCATAAAAAAAAGAAATACCTTTGATTTATTTTTTATAAATTTTAAAGGTCACGTAAAACAAAAAAAAAATCAAATCAGAATTGGATGATTTAAAAAAAAACATACATCCTGAAAAATAAAAACAAGAACTATGTTTTGAAGGAGTGGTAAAAAGAAATGTTTTGATTGTTAATGAAACATATCATATATATAATAATGGCAGATTTATACAAACGATTTAGGAATATGTATCTGACTGGGCCACGTAGTTACAGCTCCGTCACTGAGACTTAGTTTATTGAGTTGTTAAAGTAGTCACTTTACATGGCAGTTGTTAAAGGGAAGCCGACGGGGCTGTCGGGTGGCGTTATGTAGTGTTCGCTCCCGGGTAGCAGGTAGTGGAGGAGTCGAAGCCCGCGTCGGTGCCGGTGCGGCGGTCGGAGCGAGCTAGTTCAAGTATTACGTAAGCAGATTTTTTGTGATTTCGTACCGTACGTAAGTTTTTTTTTTATATGTTTTGGTTATATAAATAAATATTGTTGACGTAATCACCATCCAGACCCCTCTCCCCCCCCATCTCCTATGTCATCAAAAGTTAGCAAATCAAGGACCCACCACCCTCCATCACTGCTTACGTAATTCTTCAATGGCCCCAAGGTTATAGGTTTCAAACTATTAGCCTATTGCCACCAGTGCGTAAAGTTTGTGAATGTGTAGCGTTTTAAGACAACGCTTCGATTGATGTAGGTTTGAATCCCTTCAATGAGCTGGACCTTTTCGTGCAAAAACATTGAAATGATACCGGAACATAGTCGTAAGGCTTTTTCTATTGCCTGCCTGGTTAGCTACGATCCTCGAATTTGAAAATCTGTCTCCAACCAGACACATATAATTCTGGTTCAGCATTTGCATCATCCTTTGTCATTTAATATCATGTAAGGTTGTGGTCAAATGATAATTTTTTTAAATGATTTTGAACACCCAGGAAGCCTCTTTCACTAGCGTGGCGGTGCAGGAACCACTGAATGGCAGTTTCCACCAGAACCAGTTGCCTTCGTACGACGCGGCCATCGCTCAGCAGTACGGAACTACCAATTACGTAAGATTAAAAAAAATATATCTTATGTTTCTTGTTGTGATAGTGAACCATCCTTTGGTATCACATACTTGGCGATTCGACCATTGATTGTTCTTATGTTGTAATTCTAATGGTGGTAGAGCCACGCTGAAACTATTACTGGTTTCAGCATGAACGGGTCGGCTCGCCCCCAGTACTACCACCCTCTCATTGAAAACCCACGTGGAGTAACAGTGCTTGCATTGTTGCGTTTCTTTCGGTCAGTGAGAGCGCCAGAGGCCCAGCTCCCCTCTCCACTCCTCTCGTTCAGCCTCTCCTGGCCGAAGGGTGGCAACACACCTGCAACTCCTCGCGTGTTGTTAGGGTCCATGGACGGTGGTGATCACTTAATATCGGGTAACTCACCCGTTCGTTTGCCACCCATGACAAAAAAAAAAAATCAAGCTCGATGCTTTGAGAATTTATCGATACTTGAAAAGGATATTCTTTACGCTAGAAATTTGCTTGTGTTAATTCTGCCATTTGCAAGGATACATTACGATTTAGGAATATGTATCTGACTGGGCCACGTAGTTACAGCTCCGTCACTGAGACTTAGTTTATTAAGTCTATCTATAATGAAGTCATTTCCTTGTGCTTCGATTTAAAAAAATTGACAAGTATTAGAAGCCTCACAATGGCTTCCTTTTTTTTCTCTTCCCATCTCAGGTGACAATCGAGTGATATATTTATCGTTTGGTTTAATAGGGTCTGGTAACAGCAACAGCAACACCGGTGGTGGCAGCTACAGACAGAGCGCGGCGCGGCTCGCTCTACATCGACGACGCGCCGCCCCCGCGCCGGAGGAAACCCACGAACAAGCACAAGCAGCCCTCCGCCTACAGGCAGACCGGTACGGTCATATCTATATTAACAGGTTCCTACTCTCTCTTGGGGCATTACACGCTAATTAGGATGGTTTGATAATTATTAGTTTTAATTTCGACAATTTTGTGACGTGTTATAGTATCCCCCAAAATACACACATCAAAAAAGTCTAAGCAACATGCGTGATATTACAAATTTTACCATTTATATTAATTAATTTCTAAGTATTTACTCAAACAAAGTGCGTAGGTAAGTAAACTTTTTTGTTATTGATGACATACTGGCTGGTTGTAAAAAAAAATTGATTATGTTTTGTTTTTTCATAAAATTCAAATGACTGCGAATTTGTTTGAATTTAAGCAGTTATTCTAGTACTGTCGTTACATATCAGTTGTTAAAGTAGTCACTTTACATGCTAGTTGTTAAAGTAGTCACGCTACATGACAGTCGTTAAAGTGTTCACATTACATGCCAGTTGTTAAAGTGTTCACGTTACATTCCAGTTATTCTAGTACTGTCGTTACATATCAGTTGTTAAAGTAGTCACTTTACATGCTAGTTGTTAAAGTAGTCACGCTACATGACAGTCGTTAAAGTGTTCACATTACATGCCAGTTGTTAAAGTGTTCACGTTACATTCCAGTTATTCTAGTACTGTCGTTACTTATCAGTTGTTAAAATAGTCACTTTACATGCTAGTTGTTAAAGTAGTCACGCTACATGACAGTCGTTAAAGTGTTCACATTACATGCCAGTTGTTAAAGTGTTCACGTTACATTCCAGTTATTCTAGTACTGTCGTTACTTATCAGTTGTTAAAATAGTCACTTTACATGCTAGTTGTTAAAGTAGTCACGCTACATGACAGTCGTTAAAGTGTTCACATTACATGCCAGTTGTTAAAGTGTTCACGTTACATTCCAGTTATTCTAGTACTGTCGTTACTTATCAGTTGTTAAAATAGTCACTTTACATGCTAGTTGTTAAAGTAGTCACGCTACATGACAGTCGTTAAAGTGTTCACATTACATGGCAGTTATTAAAGTACTTATGTTAGATGGCAGTTGTTAAAGGGAAGCCGATGGGGCTGTCGGGTGGCGTTATGTAGTGTTCGCTCCTGGGTAGCAGGTGGTGGAGGAGTCGAAGCCCGCGTCGGTGCCGGTGCGGCGGTCGGAGCGGCCGGTGCGGCGCCGCGTCTCCAACACGTACGACTACGAGGACTCCGACCTCTACATCGACGACGCGCCGCCCCCCCGCCGGAGGAAACCCACGAACAAGCACAAGCAGCCCTCCGCCTACAGGCAGACGGGTACGATCATATCTATATTAACGAGCTCCTACTCTGTCTCTTGCTGTATATGGGGCATTACACGCCAAATCGAATAGTTTGGTAATTATTATTTTTAATTTCGACAATTTTGTGACGTGTGATAGTATCCCTCAAAATAGGTCTCCTGGTAAATTTTGTAATTTTTTATTATTATTCCTTCAGAAGACAGGTTTATTAGTTTTTTGGGCATAACTTCCTTAACATCTTTCTAACTTAACATTTTTTTGGAATGAACTTGTAGTGTAATGACATTGCGTATCGTATGTTCCTTATATCCATACTCGAAAGTCATGTACTGTATGGAGTCAGTTACTAGACGGTAACCATCTAGTGAACACGTCTTATTATTTAACACAACGAACGTGCCCCATCTGAAATGGTTCAAATTTTGTTATTTTATGGTTTTTACGAGGACTTTAATAAAAAAAAATTTTAAGATATTTCAGTATCAAACTTTAAACTGAGTTTTAAATAATTACTGTGTTATTACGGAAAAAGTTAAATACTTGATATAAAAAGGTTTCGAATTAAATGCACCGCGCTCGGCCGAGGCAAGTTCGCGTTATCTTTTTTCACAAGTCTAACCTAACGTAACCAAAACGAGACAAAAGAGCAAGATGTCGATGACATTTAGCGATCGCGGTGCATTTAATTCGAAACCTTTTTAAAGCCCGGGTCCAATACTTATTTAACTTTTTTGGAATAACACCGTGAAAGTAGTACCTTCGTTATTTTTAATAAACTCGATTTACAGTTTTTATTTGAAGTCAAAATGTTTCATAAAAAAAAGAAATACCTTTGATTTATTTTTTATAAATTTTAAAGGTCACGTAAAACAAAAAAAAAATCAAATCAGAATTGGATGATTTAAAAAAAAACATACATCCTGAAAAATAAAAACAAGAACTATGTTTTGAAGGAGTGGTAAAAAGAAATGTTTTGATTGTTAATGAAACATATCATATATATAATAATGGCAGATTTATACAAACGATTTAGGAATATGTATCTGACTGGGCCACGTAGTTACAGCTCCGTCACTGAGACTTAGTTTATTAAGTCTATCTATAATGAAGTCATTTCCTTGTGCTTCGATTTAAAAAAATTGACAAGTATTAGAAGCCTCACAATGGCTTCCTTTTTTTTCTCTTCCCATCTCAGGTGACAATCGAGTGATATATTTATCGTTTGGTTTAATAGGGTCTGGTAACAGCAACAGCAACACCGGTGGTGGCAGCTACAGACAGAGCGCGGCGCGGCTCGCTCCCACCAACGGCATCGAGTCCCTCATACAGGCCTCGGTGCTCGCGGAGGGGGATCAACCAGTCGATGCCACGTAATCCATTCATGTTTTTTCCCCCACTGTATGACTACACACATGCACACGCACACGCATGCACGTACACGCACGCACGTACGCACGCACACACGCACACGTATACGCAAACACGTCCATACATTTTGTCCAACAGCTGTCATTCTATACATGTGTAAACTACGATACTGGAATTCGTGACACTGTGACAAGTTTTTTAGACGACTAGTCTGTTCAAACCTATCAACAACGATATAGTGTTTTTGGTATTATATGGACGCGTTATAGTGGTTGTAAGATTTTAAATTAGTTAGTGTATATGTGTGCTGGTGCACTGCAACCAGCAGCTGCAGTAGCTGAGGTTATATTGTACAGATCGATAAATCTATGTGATTCGCGCAGCAATACAGACACACGCATATGCATGTACTCGCATGTATAGAAAAAAAAGACGTACGTTATTTTATATAATCGAATGTGTAAAGTATTTTCAAATTCTATTATATAAGGTTTGTTTTTTTTTTAATTCCTTCAGAAGACAGGTTTATTAGTTTTTTGGGCATAACTTCCTTAACATCTTTCTAACTTAACATTTTTTTGGAATGAACTTGTAGTGTAATGACATTGCGTATCGTATGTTCCTTATATCCATACTCGAAAGTCATGTACTGTATGGAGTCAGTTACTAGACGGTAACCATCTAGTGAACACGTCTTATTATTTAACACAACGAACGTGCCCCATCTGAAATGGTTCAAATTTTGTTATTTTATGGTTTTTACGAGGACTTTAATAAAAAAAAATTTTAAGATATTTCAGTATCAAACTTTAAACTGAGTTTTAAATAATTACTGTGTTATTACGGAAAAAGTTAAATACTTGATATAAAAAGGTTTCGAATTAAATGCACCGCGCTCGGCCGAGGCAAGTTCGCGTTATCTTTTTTCACAAAACCTTTTTTGCAAGTCTAACGTAACGTAACCAATGTGAGATAAAAGAGCAAGAGGAACATTTAGCGACCGTGATGCATTTAATTCAA
Source organism: Antheraea pernyi (assembly GCA_015888305.1). Lineage (NCBI taxonomy): Eukaryota > Metazoa > Arthropoda > Insecta > Lepidoptera > Saturniidae > Antheraea > Antheraea pernyi. The sequence goes on from MU159203.1 coordinate 186,341, forward strand.
AACCTTTTTTTTTTCTTTTTTTATGTCATAAGTGGCAAACGAACAGGTGGGTCACCTGCTGTTAAGTGATCACCACCATCCATGCACACTAACAACGGCAAACGAACAGGTGGGTCACCTGCTGTTAAGTGATCACCACCGTCCATGGACACTAACAACACCAGAGGAGTCGCAAGTGCGTTGCCACCCTTTGCCGGAAGGGATTAGGGTTGGGAGAGGGAGAGGAGAAGAGCGGAGGGTAGTTGAGACTCCGGCGCTCTCACTGACCGAACGAAACGCAACAATGCAAGCACTGTTACTTCACGTCGGGTTTCTATGAGAGGGTGGTACTACCCCGGACGAGCCGACCCATTCATGTTGAAACCAGTCTAGTCTTTTTAAAGCAAGTATTCAATACGTATTTAACTTTTTTGTAATAACACCGTGGAGTTTGTACCTTCGTCATTTTTAATAAACTCGATTTATAGTTTTTATTAGAAGTCAAAATGTTTATAAAAAATATTTTTTCTATAAAGGTCACGTAAAAAACAAAAAAAAAAACAGAATTGGACGATTTTTAAAAAAACTTACGTCCTGAACTTACGTACGTTTTGAAGGAGTGGTAAAAAGAAATGTGTTGATTGTTAATGAAACATATCATATATATAATAATGGCAGATTTATACAAAAAGATCCGTCACTGAGACTTAATAAATTAAGTCTATCTATAATGAAGTCATTACCTTGTGCTTCGATAAAAAAAAATTGACAAGTATTAGAAGTCTCACAATGGCTTCCTTTGTTTTCTCTTCCCATCTCACGTGACAATCGAGTGATATATTTATCGTTTGGTTTAATAGGGTCTGGTAACAGCAACAGCAACACCGGTGGTGGCAGCTACAGACAGAGCGCGGCGCGGCTCGCTCCCACCAACGGCATCGAGTCCCTCATACAGGCCTCGGTGCTCGCGGAGGGGGATCAACCAGTCGATGCCACGTAATACATTCATGTTTTTTCCCCCACTGTATGACTACACGCATGCACACGCACACGCATGCACGTACACGCACGCACGTACGCACGCACACACGCACACGTATACGCAAACACGTCCATACATTTTGTCCAACAGCTGTCATTCTATACATGTGTAAACTACGATACTGGAATTCGTGACACTGTGACAAGTTTTTTAGACGACTAGTCTGTTCAAACCTATCAACAACGATATAGTGTTTTTGGTATTATATGGACGCGTTATAGTGGTTGTAAGATTTTAAATTAGTTAGTGTATATGTGTGCTGGTGCACTGCAACCAGCAGCTGCAGTAGCTGAGGTTATATTGTACAGATCGATAAATCTATGTGATTCGCGCAGCAATACAGACACACGCATATGCATGTACTCGCATGTATAGAAAAAAAAGACGTACGTTATTTTATATAATCGAATGTGTAAAGTATTTTCAAATTCTATTATATAAGGTTTGTTTTTTTTTTAACTTTGTATGTTTTACCACTTGAACGCAGTTTTACCTGATGGTAAATGGTTTGACAGCTGAAGTTTAAAAGTTAACAACTGTATACTAGCTTGATTTTTTTTTTGAGATAAGGACTTATAAAGATGAAATTGAAAAAGAAATGTGAAGGGGTTCTATCGAGTAGGTTTTGCGTGACGCACGTACTACGAGATAGTTCTATCGTTTAATTGATAGATGGTTTGTGAAACTTGTTTTATACTTTATGCGTGTTATTACAACAAAGTTAAATACGTATTAAATACTTGGTTTAAAAAAAAGCTTCCTAATACATGCACCGCGCTCGGCCGAGGCAAATTGGCGTTATCCCTTTTTCAACAAGTCTAAACTAACGTAACCAATGCGAGACAAAAGAGCAAGATGGCGAACATTCAGCGACCGCGGTGCATTAAGTTCGCGTTAACCTTTTTTGCAAGTCTAACGTAACGTAACCAATGTGAGATAAAAGAGCAAGAGGAACATTTAGCGACCGTGATGCATTTAATTCAAAACCTTTTTTTTTTCTTTTTTTATGTCATAAGTGGCAAACGAACAGGTGGGTCACCTGCTGTTAAGTGATCACCACCGTCCATGGACACTAACAACACCAGAGCAGTCGCAAGTGCGTTGCCACCCTTTGCCGGAAGGGATTAGGGTTGGGAGAGGGAGAGGAGAAGAGCGGAGGGTAGTTGAGACTCCGGCGCTCTCACTGACCGAACGAAACGCAACAATGCAAGCACTGTTACTTCACGTCGGGTTTCTATGAGAGGGTGGTACTACCCCGGACGAGCCGACCCATTCATGTTGAAACCAGTCTAGTCTTTTTAAAGCAAGTATTCAATACGTATTTAACTTTTTTGTAATAACACCGTGGAGTTTGTACCTTCGTCATTTTTAATAAACTCGATTTATAGTTTTTATTAGAAGTCAAAATGTTTATAAAAAATATTTTTTCTATAAAGGTCACGTAAAAAACAAAAAAAAAAACAGAATTGGACGATTTTTAAAAAAACTTACGTCCTGAACTTACGTACGTTTTGAAGGAGTGGTAAAAAGAAATGTGTTGATTGTTAATGAAACATATCATATATATAATAATGGCAGATTTATACAAAAAGATCCGTCACTGAGACTTAATAAATTAAGTCTATCTATAATGAAGTCATTACCTTGTGCTTCGATAAAAAAAAATTGACAAGTATTAGAAGTCTCACAATGGCTTCCTTTGTTTTCTCTTCCCATCTCACGTGACAATCGAGTGATATATTTATCGTTTGGTTTAATAGGGTCTGGTAACAGCAACAGCAACACCGGTGGTGGCAGCTACAGACAGAGCGCGGCGCGGCTCGCTCCCACCAACGGCATCGAGTCCCTCATACAGGCCTCGGTGCTCGCGGAGGGGGATCAACCAGTCGATGCCACGTAATACATTCATGTTTTTTCCCCCACTGTATGACTACACGCATGCACACGCACACGCATGCACGTACACGCACGCACGTACGCACGCACACGTATACGCAAACACGTCCATACATTTTGTCCAACAGCTGTCATTCTATACATGTGTAAACTACGATACTGGAATTCGTGACACTGTGACAAGTTTTTTAGACGACTAGTCTGTTCAAACCTATCAACAACGATATAGTGTTTTTGGTATTATATGGACGCGTTATAGTGGTTGTAAGATTTTAAATTAGTTAGTGTATATGTGTGCTGGTGCACTGCAACCAGCAGCTGCAGTAGCTGAGGTTATATTGTACAGATCGATAAATCTATGTGATTCGCGCAGCAATACAGACACACGCATATGCATGTACTCGCATGTATAGAAAAAAAAGACGTACGTTATTTTATATAATCGAATGTGTAAAGTATTTTCAAATTCTATTATATAAGGTTTGTTTTTTTTTTTAACTTTGTATGTTTTACCACTTGAACGCAGTTTTACCTGATGGTAAATGGTTTGACAGCTGAAGTTTAAAAGTTAACAACTGTATACTAGCTTGATTTTTTTTTTGAGATAAGGACTTATAAAGATGAAATTGAAAAAGAAATGTGAAGGGGTTCTATCGAGTAGGTTTTGCGTGACGCACGTACTACGAGATAGTTCTATCGTTTAATTGATAGATGGTTTGTGAAACTTGTTTTATACTTTATGCGTGTTATTACAACAAAGTTAAATACGTATTAAATACTTGGTTTAAAAAAAAGCTTCCTAATACATGCACCGCGCTCGGCCGAGGCAAATTGGCGTTATCCCTTTTTCAACAAGTCTAAACTAACGTAACCAATGCGAGACAAAAGAGCAAGATGGCGAACATTCAGCGACCGCGGTGCATTTAATATGAGACCTTTTTAAAGCCAGGGTTCAATACGTATTTAACTTTTTTGTAATAACACCGTACAGGTTTTAACGTTTGACCACAATTTCACGTGATGTTATATGACGACGTGGTCTTAAATGGTGAAAACACTAAGCGTAGAGAGGTTTGGCTTTTAAATGCAGCTGCCGAAATATGCCAACTTGTGCTTGGTGACAGATTTTCATATTGAGGATGGTAGCTAGCCAGACGGTTTTGGAAGAAGCCCTATGGTCTTATCACTATGTTTTCCTTTACTGAAGGCTCCATACTCAGTTGTAAGGATTACAACCTACGACGATCAACGTGGTTTCCCCGATACGCTACTAACTAAGCTACTTTCATTGGAAAACAGGGAGGACGTGGCTGTGGCGGGCATGCTCAGCATAGGGGAGAGCTTCCCCCCCACGTCGCTGCCGCGCACCTTCGGGCTCGCGTCGCAAGTGCGGCACCCCTCCCCTCCGTCGCCGCCCCCCACGCCCGGCTCCCCCCTCTCCACGCACTCCCCCCTCCCCGCCGCGCACTCGCCCGCGGACACTCCCACCGCGCTCACCGCACTCACGGGCCTCCCAGCGTCCAATCACACCAGGTGAGCTGCTCTAATTACATGTTAGTGTTCAATCAATAACCCATTTCAATTGGTTGCTCAGTATTTAATTCAGTTTATTTTGCAACACATTTAATTACTGTCCGTGTTTATATTGTATGCAAATTTGCACTTGATTACGATCAAGCTAATTTTCCATGAGTAGCTTCGTTTCGATGAGACGCCTAAAAAGATCCGTCACTGAGACTTAATAAATTAAGTCTATCTATAATGAAGTCATTACCTTGTGCTTCGATAAAAAAAAATTGACAAGTATTAGAAGTCTCACAATGGCTTCCTTTGTTTTCTCTTCCCATCTCACGTGACAATCGAGTGATATATTTATCGTTTGGAAATTTCTTGTGCGAAAATTGTGGATTGTGGTAGCTAACAATGATAGCAAGGATAAAATATGTCGATGTGATGATTCTCAAAAATGTATTACTAACTGGGTTTTTTTTTGTTAAATCTCAAGATAATTATCTAAATTATTTAAAAAATATTTATCCTACAAAATGTATGGTTTGATCAAAGAATCAAAATCATCAAAAATGATTACTAACCAGCTGTTTTTTTATTAGTTAATATTTCTATAATTTAACAGTCATATTGTCCTATAAATTACGTGTTTCGTTATCCCGGTCCTACGCTCAGAGTTTGTTAATATCACAAGACCATTTTTCTTTTTACTAACCGTAGGACAAAAATATTACATAATAGGTAAGTGTGTTCTCTGCCCAAATCAAACAATGTCCTACAAGAAATATATTTGAATTTTGTTTCCTTGAAGTATGACAAGAGTGTTTAGTTTTTCTTTAATAACCCCAGATATAGTATATAATAATACAATTTAATAAAAGTTTTAGTTTACATTGACATATGCCAACATCACAATTATAATTTGGATAGCAGTAATTCATCATAAAAATAAAAGGAATCATAAAACAGATGGATGAATCCGTAATGGATCTGAACTTGATTGTATTAGTGATTTTTTTAAATTTCGATGTTGTAAATTCTGTTTAATTGTTTTTGCGTTAAACGCAAATGCTCAATGCGTTGTTTTGAGATTTTCGTTAGTTTTAAGACAGTACTTTGATTTCATTTCAATTTTCAAAATAGTATAGATGCTATATAAGTTTTAGGCAAAGGAATAAAAGGTTTATGAAGTGAAACTTCTTTAGGCGCGACTAGGAGGTAACTGGACGACAATGCAACGGAAGTCCGTTACGGCAATATGGCGTCACGTTTCTGTATCATCCGGTTTTAAAATATTTTTGATATTGTCAATAAATAGTTTATAAACAAATCAATCAATAAATTTTGGAAAAAAAAAATCATGAAAATATTAAATTGCGTAATAATAAAAATCATACAATATAATTAATTATGTATATACATATGCGCGCGCAACAGTGCTGCTATCTGGTTTCAGTGTAAGTAAGTAACAAGTGAAATCAAAGCTTCGTTATCTGTAGTGCCATCTATCAGTTAATTCGGAACTTAAATAACACAGGAAATATTATTAGCAACTCTTTGTTATAAAGTAAATAAAATATAGAAAAGTACGAACAGATTACTATCTTATAATGCCAAAGAAGTTTTACTTCAAGCGCGTATATGACGGTTACACGCACTATTTTTTTTTTCAGTACATCGAGCAATAGTAAGCGACAGAGGAAAACCGTTGCTGCTGCCAGCAGCGCTGATGAAGAACCAGATGAACAGGATGTCATAAAGGAAGTGCACAGAGATGAAGAATATGGTATGATAAATTATTTTAAAAATTATACACAGTAGGATTTATCAATTGAAACGACTATTTTATTTATAGATAGATATTTTAAGTTTTATGTTTACGACTTGGGCGCGAAATAATAAATAATAAGTAATGTTTACTTGTATTTCAGCCGGGAAATTTTGAGGCTTAGCTGAAAACCAGCGCTGTTTTCAAGGCGGCAATACGCTGACGCTAGGTCTCTTTGTCATAGTTTTACTTTTTTACGGTCAAGGTTATTTTGTACACTTATACTATGGCAATAAATATATTTCTTTCTTTCTATTTTTTCGCTGACACCCTGAAACATTCCGAAGAAAAATCCTCTCAATTTTATTTGTTTTTATTTTCTTAATTGACATAATAAAATAAATGAAAAATGATTGTAAAATATTCGAATGTTCGTTTCTTCGGAATTATGCATTAGCGGATAAAACGATGAGGACTATTTTTAGAGATAATTTAATTTCCTATAACGTTTTAAATAAAGGAATCGCTTGTAATATTTTGCCATATTTGTAATATTTGCAATATGCCATAAACATGGAAAAGTTGAATTTAGAGTTAATACAATTAACTCGAGTCAAGTTGGAGTAAAATTGTCATAGGATCTTTTTAAGAATGTTAAATATACTATAAATAACTCCGTTTGTTTCTATGATGGCTTAAGGCAGTACCTAGAATTCAAATTAAGGGTTCAAATTATGAGGGGATTTTTCTGTCTGCATCTAGAATGATATTTCAGGGTTTCGTCAAAAAAAAATATCTTTCTAATGAAACACCTTAGTACACAGCCATAGGCATTCACACTAAGTATGTGTTGTTAACAAAGAAAAAGCTTGTATTAATATTACAATGTCCGGATACAAAACAAAAAGTCATATTAACTACCTTCTGTCCGCAGCTTCGTTTACGTTAATGAAGGTAATAGATATGTCCTTCGCAAACAGTACATTTTTTTAATGAACAGTAGGTACCTTGAGACCTTTTCTGTACTCCTAAAAATTTGTATGCAAAATTTCATTATGAGCGATTGAGTATTTGAACCTTGCAACTCTTTATATGTTGTAGTATTGGTGGCAATTATATAATATAGTTTGGTTGTTATGCGCAAGTGGGTGGGAAATAAATACCACAGAGGAGTTCTGATATGCCACCAAAACTCACTGCAGAGTTCTAACAAGACGACCACCATCTTTTTGGAACATTGAAATTATCACAAAACACTTGTAATATTATCGTAATATTATCCACTCGACAATGGCAATCATATACTGGAAGATTGATAGCAATAAAGTATGTAAATCCAAAAAAAATGTAAATCAGTCACTTCAAAATGTAAAAATAACTCATTAACTCCTGAGGCCTGTTTAGATTTCTTAAGAATATTTATTTTTATTTTTGACAACCAATCTTCTAGTCGATTATTACTGTCATTGCCGAGTATATTACAAGTTTCCTGCCATAATTTTAATTTACTAATAAGATGGTGACCGTTTTGCTAGAACTTTCCAGGGAGTTTATGTGGCAAGTCAGAAGATAAGTTTCTTTCTCACTCTCGTAAAATCAGTAACAGACATTAACGATTATAAATTTTTTACAGTATATCCATCGTTGGAGATGAGCTCGGAGGAAGACGAAGATTGGTCAGTTCCGCGGCGTCGGAGGAACTGCAGGAAGGTCGATAAGACTAAAGGAGACAAGTGAGTAGAAACAACAAAATAGTTTTTCTTTAATCTTCTATACATATAATAAAAAAGAAGTGTCTGTATGTAATAACAAAATAAAAAGAAATTATTGATTGGGTATTAACGTATACACGCTACTGATAATAAAAATGCAATTTTTAAAATTGTTGTCCGTCTGTCTGTTTGTTTGTTCCGGGTAATCTCCGAAACGGCTTCACCGATTTTGACAGTAAATTCACTGGCAGATAGTTGAAATTACAGCCGGTTGCTTAGGCTACTCTAAATTAGACTAGCTGTTAACCGCGGCTCCGTCCGCATAACTATCTCCAAAACAGTTGAACCGATTTTCACGGGACTCACTGGCAGATAGCTGATCTTATAGAAAGTAATTTAGATTATTCTATTTTAGTGTTTCGTTTCTTCGGAATTATGCATTAGCGGATAAAACGATGAGGACTATTTTTAGAGATAATTTAATTTCCTATAACGTTTTTTAAATAAACGAATCGCTTGTAATATTTTCACAAATATGCCAAAAACATAAACGTGGAAAAGTTGAATTTAGAGTTGATACAATTAACTCGAGTCAAATTGAAGTAAAATTGTCATAGGATCTTTTTAAGAATGTTAAATATACTATAAATAACTCCGTTTGTTTCTATGATGGCTTAAGGCAGTACCTAGGATTCAAATTAAGGGTTCAAATTTTGAGGGGATTTTTTCTCTGCATCTAGAATAATATTCCAGGGTCTCGGCAAATAAGATATGTTTCTAATGAAACACACCTTAGTACACAGCCATAGGCATTCACACTAAGTATGTGTTGTTAACAATGAAAAAGCATGTATTAATATTACAATGTCCGGATACAAAACAAAAAGTCATATTAACTACCTTCTGTCCGCAGCTTCGTTTACGTTAATGAAGGTAATAGATATGTCCTTCGCAAACAGTACATTTTTTTAATGAACAGTAGGTACCTTAAGACCTTTTCTGTACTCCTAAAAATGTGTATGCAAAATTTCATTATGAGCGATTTAGTATTTGAACCTTGCAACACTTTATATTTTGTGGTATTGGTGGCAATTATATAATATAGTATGGTTGTTATGCGCAAGTGGGTGGGAAATAAATACCACAGAGGAGTTCTGATATGCCACCAAAACTCACTGCAGAGTTCTAACAAGACGACCACCATCTTTTTGGAACATTGAAATTATCACAAAACACTTGTAATATTATCGTAATATTATCCACTCGACAATGGCAATCATATACTGGAAGATTGATAGCAATAAAGTATGTAAATCCAAAAAAAATGTAAATCAGTCACTTCAAAATGTAAAAATAACTCATTAACTCCTGAGGCCTGTTTAGATTTCTTAAGAATATTTATTTTTATTTTTGACAACCAATCTTCTAGTCGATTATTACTGTCATTGCCGAGTATATTACAAGTTTCCTGCCATAATTTTAATTTACTAATAAGATGGTGACCGTTTTGCTAGAACTTTCCAGGGAGTTTATGTGGCAAGTCAGAAGATAAGTTTCTTTCTCACTCTCGTAAAATCAGTAACAGACATTAACGATTATAAATTTTTTACAGTATATCCATCGTTGGAGATGAGCTCGGAGGAAGACGAAGATTGGTCAGTTCCGCGGCGTCGGAGGAACTGCAGGAAGGTCGATAAGACTAAAGGAGACAAGTGAGTAGAAACAACAAAATAGTTTTTCTTTAATCTTCTATACATGTAATAAAAATGAAGTGTCTGTATGTAATAACAAAATTTATTGATTGGGTATTAATGTATACAGGCTAATGATAACAAAAATGCAATTTTTAAAATTTTTGTCGTCTGTCTTTTTGTTTGTTCCGGGTAATCTCCGAAACGGCTGTACCGAAATTTCACTGAAAGATAGTTGAAATTACAGCCGGTTGCTTAGGCTACTCTAAATTAGACTAGCTGTTAACCGCGGCTCCGTCCGCATAACTATCTCCAAAACAGTTGAACCGATTTTCACGGGACTCACTGGCAGATAGCTGATCTTATAGAAAGTAATTTAGATTATTCTATTTTAGTGTCGCTGTTACTCGCAAATTCGCCCGCATGAAATTTAGCAAAAAATATGTTGTTCACTGTAAAGTAGTCGATGTTTAGCTATTAATACGTCAATTACATTTTTTTTTCATTTGTTGATCTAGATTCCATTCACTATATACGCAATAGATGGTGTCATCGTATTTTTAAACTTTCGATTGATTTTTTAAGACTGTAATCTGAAAATGGTGGTACATGTTTGTAAATACCTATTTTTCGCTGAAACCGTCGTCGATTGACATCAGTAGGAGTGAGGAGTAACTCCTTGTTGTCTGGTAAATTTTTGAGTGGTTGAATTGCAATTATTATATTAAGTTCTTACAATAATGCTGTGTAATTTAACTGAATGCGTAAACGTGATTGACCATCAAAGTATTGTATAAATTTAATTCAATTCGGTTTTTTTAATATTATGGGAGGCAAACGAACAGACGGGTCACCCGATGGTAAGTGATCACCGCCGTCCATAGACACGAGCAACACCAGGGGAGTCACAAGTGCGTTGCCGGCGTTTTAAATAATAATAATATAAATAATTTCGTAAATAATAAGGGGTAATAGATATGTCCTTCGCAAACAGTACATTTTTTTAATGAACAGTAGGTACCTTAAGACCTTTTCTGTACTCCTAAAAATGTGTATGCAAAATTTCATTATGAGCGATTTAGTATTTGAACCTTGCAACACTTTATATTTTGTGGTATTGGTGGCAATTATATAATATAGTATGGTTGTTATGCGCAAGTGGGTGGGAAATAAATACCACAGAGGAGTTCTGATATGCCACCAAAACTCACTGCAGAGTTCTAACAAGACGACCACCATCTTTTTGGAACATTGAAATTATCACAAAACACTTGTAATATTATCGTAGTATTATCCACTCGACAATGGCAATCATATTCTGGAAGATTGATAGCAATAAAGTATGTAAATCCAAAAAAAATGTAAATCAGTCACTTCAAAATGTAAAAATAACTCATTAACTCCTGGGGCCTGTTTAGATTTCTTAAGAATATTTATTTTTATTTTTTGACAACCAATCTTCTAGTAGATTATTACTGTCATTGCCGAGTAGGTAGTGATATTACAAGTTTCTTGACCATGATGACCGTTTTGTTAGAACTTTCTAGGGAGTTTATTATATGGCAAGTCAGAAGAAGAGAAGTTTCTTTCTCACTCTCGTAAAATCAGTAACAAACATTAACGATTATAAATTTTTTACAGTATATCCATCGTTGGAGATGAGCTCGGAGGAAGACGAAGATTGGTCAGTCCCGCGGCGTCGGAGGAACTGCAGGAAGGTCGATAAGACCAAAGGCGACAAGTGAGTAGAAACAACAAAATAGTTTTTCTTTAATCTTCTATACATATAATAAAAAAGAAGTGTCTGTATGTAATAACAAAATAAAAAGAAATTATTGATTGGGTATTAACGTATACACGCTACTGATAACAAAAATGCAATTTTTAAAATTGTTGTCCGTCTGTCTGTTTGTTTGTTCCGGGTAATCTCCGAAACGGCTTCACCGATTTTGACAGTAAATTCACTGGCAGATAGTTGAAATTACAGCCGGTTGCTTAGGCTACTCTAAATTAGACTAGCTGTTAACCGCGGCTCCGTCCGCATAACTATCTCCAAAACAGTTGAACCGATTTTCACGGGACTCACTGGCAGATAGCTGATCTTATAGAAAGTAATTTAGATTATTCTATTTTAGTGTCGCTGTTACTCGCAAATTCGCCCGCATGAAATTTAGCAAAAAATATGTTGTTCACTGTAAAGTAGTCGATGTTTAGCTATTAATACGTCAATTACATTTTTTTTTCATTTGTTGATCTAGATTCCATTCACTATATACGCAATAGATGGTGTCATCGTATTTTTAAACTTTCGATTGATTTTTTAAGACTGTAATCTGAAAATGGTGGTACATGTTTGTAAATACCTATTTTTCGCTGAAACCGTCGTCGATTGACATCAGTAGGAGTGAGGAGTAACTCCTTGTTGTCTGGTAAATTTTTGAGTGGTTGAATTGCAATTATTATATTAAGTTCTTACAATAATGCTGTGTAATTTAACTGAATGCGTAAACGTGATTGACCATCAAAGTATTGTATAAATTTAATTCAATTCGGTTTTTTTAATATTATGGGAGGCAAACGAACAGACGGGTCACCCGATGGTAAGTGATCACCGCCGTCCATAGACACGAGCAACACCAGGGGAGTCACAAGTGCGTTGCCGGCGTTTTAAATAATAATAATATAAATAATTTCGTAAATAATAAGGAGGACGACACATCAATTAATTTAACGAAATGTACGTAACCATACTCTGTTAATTGAGGGACGATTGCTATATTGAGCCATAGTTGTCGTGTGAAATATAGGATTATCTTTGTAATACTTTATGGAGATAATATAATAGTTGTGTGTAAAACACACACACTCTCTCTTTCTCTTGGACACTCTCTCTGTCGGAGCAGAGGCCAGACACAATGCTTCTCCATCTCGATCTGTCGATGGTTTGACGATTCACCTCCAAGTACGGCCAATTCCCGTACACTTTTTCTTTTTTTTTATTGTAGCACGACAAAGTCACTGCACTATGCCTGATGGTAAGCACAATACAATCCAAAAACAATAGCGACCACTGAGTGACACACTATCCATCGCCGGTCGCCACTGTCATGCCAGCCTGCAAGCACAGATCTTCGCCGGGGGTTAATATTGTGCATACATTTTTTTTAGTCTTACATTTGAAAATGAGGTAAATTCAATTGTAATCGTTCATATAATATCTGTAATTTTTTTAAGATTTCAAAAAATTTAAAGATTTTGAATAATGACGTAAAATATCAGGACCACGGCTAAAATTGGATTTAGCTTGTTTTTTATGAGTCGATATACAGACTTGGAATTGTTAAGACTCCTCTGCTGTTGTTAGTGTCTATGGATGGTTGTGATCACTTAACATAGGGTGACTCAGCTGTTAGTTTATACACAATGAATTAATAAAAAAAATTACTTGAGTATCCAAAATGTTAGGTAATTATAACACGCAAAAACCATGCGTCTGTTATATATTGTGTTGTATGTGTGTTAAGGGACGAGGCGTGGTCGCCGCGGGCGCGGCTGGGCCGGCTGGTGCCGCGGCTGGGTATTAATGTATACAGGCTAATGATAACAAAAATGCAATTTTTAAAATTTTTGTCGTCTGTCTTTTTGTTTGTTCCGGGTAATCTCCGAAACGGCTGTACCGAAATTTCACTGAAAGATAGTTGAAATTACAGCCGGTTGCTTAGGCTACTCTAAATTAGACTAGCTGTTAACCGTGGCTTCGTCCGCATGACTATCTCCAAAACAGTTGAACCGATTTTCACGGTACTCACTGGCAGATAGCTGACCTTATAGGAAGTAATTTAGATTATTCTATTTTAGACTCGTTGTTATTCGCCAATTCGCCCCCATGAAATTTAGCAATAAAATATGTTGTTCACTGTAAAGTAGTCGATATTTAGCTATTAATACGTCAGTTACATTTTTTTTCATTGTTGAACTAGATTCCATTCACTATATATGCAACAGATGGCGTCATCGCATTTTTAAACTCTCGATTGATTTTTTAAGACTGTAATCTCAAAATGGTGGTACATGTATGTAAATAGCTACCTATTTTTCACTGAAACCGTCGTCGATTGACATCTGTAGGAGTGAGGAGTAACTCCTTTTTTGAGTGGTTGAATTGCAATTATGATATTAAGTTCTTACAATAATACTGTGTAATCTAAATGAATGAGTAAACGTGATTGACCGTCAAAGTATTGCATAAATTTAATTCAATTCGAACGTGTGGATTAGTAAATAATAAGTAGGACGACACGTTAAATAATTCAACGAAATGTACGTAAGCGTACATTATGAATTGACCGACAATTTCTATATTGATTATCTATATTCGTAGTCCGGTGAAGCTGTTAAGACCATGCTTGGTCAATAGTGTAATCAGTTTGAAAAAAAATGTATATTGAGCCATAATTTTCTGGTGAAATATAGGACTATCTTTGTAATACTTTATGGAGATTATATACTAGGACTAGACCCTATGTTCCCAAACTGTCGGAGCAGAGGCCAGACACAATGCTTCGAATGAGCTTAGTCACTACGCCAAAGATTTAAAGTGAGTTTTTAATGACATAATTACAAATACATTTTAATTACAATGCAAATGGTTTGCCGTTTTTCGGGAACAGTCAATATTTATTCAGCAACAAAGAGTCTCGCAGAGCTGTATAACAACAAATAGATATGGGTTAGAGATCCCTGGTGTTCAACATTGAAGAATATTGTGCATACATTTTTTTTTTATCTTAAATTTGAAAACAAGCTAAATCCAATTGTAATCGTTCCTATAATATCTGTAATTTTATTAAAATTTAAAAAAATTTAAATATTTTGAAAAATGACGTAAAATATCAGGACCACGGCTAAAATTTATTTAGCTTATTTGTAAATGTAACGACACAATTCTGAGGTTGATACTGTCTTTCACGAGTCGATATACAGAATCGGGCTTAATCTAGTAGTCAGAATTCTTACGACTACTCTGCTGTTGTTAGTGTCTATGGATGGTCGTGATCACTTAACATAGGGTGACTCAGCTGTTCGTTTGTACACAATGAATTAATAAAAAAAAAATTACTTGAGTATCCAAAATGTTAGGTAATTATATCTCGCAGAAACCATGTTATATATTGTGTTGTGTGTGTGTTAAGGGACGAGGCGTGGTCGCCGCGGGCGCGGCTGGGCCGGCTGGT
>MU159203.1:201191-216044 GCA_015888305.1 Antheraea pernyi
CTGCACGCCGCCGCCGCGCGCACGCACCACCCGCACCCGCACCCACACCCGCACGCGCACCCGCACGACACGCCACAGGTAATTCCAAAACATGTGTGCCGTTCTCCAATTTTTTCTCTAAAATGTATAGGTTAACTCGTCCTGTAAGTCTTACACAATGTACTAGTTGTAAGTACTACATTTTCATGTGGTTGAACGAGGCAACTTTTATTTATTTGTCCACTATGATTTTACAAATTTACATTTTGAAAATTAAAACTTATAAAATGTTGTTTGCGTAATGGTCTATGATAACTGTAGTTTGATCTGTACCGTACGTTTATAATCCAGAACGCTAAGAGAGCGGTCCTAGCGACGAAGAGCCGGCGGCCACCGCCACCTGTACACAGCACACCAAATAACAAAAGTGAGTTTTTGATGATACAATTACAAATAAATTTAGTCACTACTCTAATTAATAAAAGTGAGTTTTTGATGATACAATTACAAATGAATTTACTCACTACGCCGATTAGTAAAAGTGAGTTTTTGATGATACAATTACAAATAAATTTAGTCGCTACTCCGATTAATAAAAGTGAGTTTTTGATGATACAATTACAAATAAATTTAGTCTATACGCCAAATAATAATAGTGAGTTTTTGATTAAAAAAATTAGAAATGAATTTAGTCAATACACCAAATAATAATAGTGAATTTTTGATGATACAATTACGAATGAACTTAGTCACAACGCCAAAGAACAAAGTGAGTTTTTAATGACATAATTACAAATGAATTTTAATTACAATGCAAACAGTTTGCCGTTTTTCGGGAACAGCCAACATTTATTCAGCAGCAAAGTCGCAGAGCTGTCTAACAACAAATAGATATGGATTAGAGATCCCTGGTGTTCAACATTGAAGATTATAATGTGCTAATCATCAGATACAGTATCGTCACATTTTCAGTGACATACTACAGTCTCCGTGGTCCACACCACAGACCTTGAGGGGTCCATACAAATTTCTGTGAGAAATGTGAGTCTATAATAGCTCTAAGTTTTCTATTGTTCCTATTACAGATATAAGACTGAAAAAAGGTATGAAAACTGCCAAGCAGCGCCTCGGTAAAATCCTCAAAATTCACAAAATGATATATTAATAGTGTTTAATATTATTATTATTGTTGTATTTTATATCTATGTCAAAAAAGACATAACGGTTATGACCAACACTTGTTTTATATATTGTATACCTAAAGAAGGAACCCTGTTGCTAAGTCTACTACATTTCTCTGTCCGTCTGTCCTATCTTTACAAAGTCTACTGATGGACGTAGTCCCATCCCATAGAATGATCATGTGCTGCTCGTATCCAATGGGTAATTTCTGACCAGGTCGTTGGTACACTTTGTGGTATGTCTGCCCACATCCTGTTTCCGGATATATGGTCATAATTTAAGATTTTTTTTACTCTATCGATCGCTCCACCAAAGTTGAAGAACTATCTTGAAGACTTTAGCTCTTCTTCTGTCCTTCGAGTGTCTGAGTTTTCTCATGAGGTTCATATTGTTAACTGTTACCTCTTAGAACTACAAGCCTCATCTATGGTTACTTCAGTTCTTTTTTTTTAAATTGTAACACGGCAAAATGACTGCACTGTGCCTGATGGTAAACACAGTACAATCCAAAAACAACGGCGACCACCGAGTGACACAGTATCCATCGCCGGTCGCCGCTGTCATGCCGGCCTGTGAACAGCTGGATATGCACAGGCTGATCCCGAAACGCGACCCGCAGAAGCGAATCACTATGACGGGCTTTTTCGCCATATACATGGTGGTTGCGACCCAGTCAGGCTGTAGAGCCCTACTACTCCGCTTTCGCCATTACCTTGTTCGTTATCCAGCAGGGTGCACCACGTGCAGGTGAGGTAGGCTTGGGTGTCTCAAGTCTTAGATGTTGTTCGACACCCCTTACCGCCCCATCACGTACCCGTACACAGATACGAAATGACTGACTTCTATGTGCTGTATTTTCTCAACCTTTATAAGGAAGAAGGTTATGGCGGAGCAGTTTTTTTTTTTTTTTAATATATACATAAACTTGGGTTATATGTCCCTTAAAAAATGATAATGTCACTGTTTTAAACTTTCTGTTATAAGATTTCTGAAGTATTACATTAATGTGAAACAGCATAATTTTTTAAATGCGATAACTACTTACAAATAAATGTAATATCTTTTACCAGGGATGTTATGGATTTTGATATTTCGGATACGGATACGGATATGGAATATAATTATATATTATATCGGTTACGGTTACGGATATGTAATTATTTCGGATTATCCGTTAGTTTCGGAATGTTTCAATTACGGATATTAGATTGAAGTATTTTAGAATTTTAGACAGTTTTATTTGTATGTTGTCAAAAACATTGATGTTTACTTTTGTTTTAAAAAAAAAAAAAACCACATTTCAAGAAAATAATTTGACTGTTTCATTTGTCGGTTACCAAATATGTCAATGTTTACTTACGTTATATATAAAAATAAATAATAACTCATTTTAAAAAAAAATTGGTTTGTTTATTTAGTTGTTATCAAAACATCGAACTTTGTTAATGTCGTCATCGTACATCGATGCTTTGGATTCGATGTTGACATCGATATAAGCATCGTTGTTTTTCCAATATCGATCGATGCGGCGAATCATGTTTTATTTAGACTCCACCCTTATTCGAAATTATAGTTTTCTCATGAGGTTCATATTGTTAACTGTTACCTCTTAGAACTACAAGACTCATCTATGGTTACTTCAGTTCTTTTTTTTTAAATTGTAACACGGCAAAATGACTGCACTGTGCCTGATGGTAAACACAGTACAATCCAAAAACAACGGCGACCACCGAGTGACACAGTATGTTCCGTCAGTCCTCCTCCCCTCCCTCCCCCCTCCTCCCGGACACAGGCTGCCAACGCACGACTCCCCTGGTGTGGCTAGTGTCTATGAACGGCGGTGATCACTTATCATCAGATAACATCCGCCTGTTCTTTGGCCACCAATGATATTTAAAAAAAAGATATATGAATGTCCTATCGTTTTAATTTGTACATATTTCAATGATGGAATTATAAACTTTAGTCATTTCTTTAAAAGATCAAATTTACAGCATCTTGCCACCATTTTTACCGCCCCATCACGTACCCGTACACAGATACGAAATGACTGACTTCTATGTGCTGTATTTTCTCAACCTTTATAAGGAAGAAGTATTTGGCGGAGCAGTTTGTTTTTTTTTTAATATACCCATAAACTTGGGTTATTTGTCCCTTAAGAAAATGATAATGTCACTGTATGAACTTTCTGTTATAAGATTTCTGAAGAATTACATTAATGTGAAACAGTATTATTTTTTAAATGCGATAACTACTTACAAAATAAATGTAATATCTTTTACCAGGGATGTATATTAACAGTCGCCATTTTGTAGGATTTTTTATTTATGTATTAGGAAGCGATTTATGGAAAAAAATGAAAAATATCGACCGTGGTTAAAAATAAGGACTACCTTATTTATTATACACATAAAAAACAAAGTTTGGGAATAGTTTTTTTTTTGGGAACGTGTTGTTGGCTATACCGTTAATTAATTTTGACATAGATGTATATATAATTAGTAAATAGCTTGTATAATGTGTGACGGATGTATGTATGTACGTATAGATGTATATTTTATATATAAATAATGTATTTAGCACGGACCAATGTTTGTTGTGGGTGAATCGGTTTAACACGTTTCGTTCGACGGTTTGACTCGGGACGTGTGAAAAACATTGATGTTTACTTTTGTTTAAAAAAATAAATAAAACCACATTTCAAGAAAATAATTTGACTGTTTCATTTGTCGCTTACGTTATATATAAAAATAAATAATAACCCATTTTATTGAAAAAAAAATGGTTTGTTTACTTAGTTGTTACCAAAACATCGAACTTACTAAGAAAATTACACAGTTTTATTTGTTTGTTACCAAAAATATCGATGTTTTTAACGTCGTCGTCATACATCGATGCTTTGGATCCGATGTTGCCATCGATATAAACATCGTTGTTTTTCTAATATCGATCCATGCGGCGAAACATGTTTTATGTTTTATTGAGACTCCACCCTTATTCGAAATAATCCGAAAGTTTTGAATCGGTTACGGTTACGCTTACGGAGCTCCATAACATCTCTGTCTTTTACATTTAATGATAGGCGGTAGAGGCACGCTCAAGCTAGTACTGGTTTCAGCACGAATGTGTCCGCGGTACTACCACCCGACCCATAGAAACACCCACGTCAAGTAACTGTGCATGCATTGTTGCGTATCGTTCCGTCAGTTAGAGCCCGCTGGCCCGCCTCCCCTCCCTCCCCCTCCTCCCGGACACAGGCTGGCAACGCACGACTCCCCTGGTGTGGCTAGTGTCTATGAACGGCGGTGATCACTTATCATTAGGTAACACCCGCCTGTTCTTTGGCCACCTATTATATTTAAAATATATATATATGTGGAATATAAACTTTAGTCATTTCTTTAAAATAATCAAATTTACAGCATCTTGCCACCATTTTTAGGACACGAGTTATCTCTATTTTCGATTTCAACACTATGAAATTATTTTTTATATATCTACCAGTATCATTCTTATTTTGGGTATTATTAATTTTTTCCATGATGTGTCCAAAATTAATTTAAAAATGTTTGGCCTCTGTTGGGGTTATATCAATATTAACAGTCGCCATTTTGTAGGATTTTTTATTTATGTATTAGGAAGCGATTTATGGAAAAAAATGAAAAATATCGACCGTGGTTAAAAATAAGGACTACCTTATTTATTATACACATAAAAAACAAAGTTTGGGAATAGTTTTTTTTTTGGGAACGTGTTGTTGGCTATACCGTTAATTAATTTTGACATAGATGTATATATAATTAGTAAATAGCTTGTATACTGTGTGACGGATGTATGTATGTACGTATAGATGTATATTTTATATATAAATAATGTATTTAGCACGGACCAATGTTTGTTGTTGTTGAATCGGTTTAACACGTTTCGTTCGACGGTTTGACTCGGGACGAATTCCAAACGAATTTATTTTTTTCAAATTAATAGGTCTTACCTTTATGTTTCTATTAGAGTCAGTATTTTAAATATAAAAAAAAATTACACAGGGACGATATTGAATATTCGATAAAATTTTAAATAATTATTAACGGTGTTTTTATGGATTTTTTTTATTGTCATCATTTTTGAGCAACGCATGGTTTTAAATTCAAGACAAACAGAATATACGTGTAAATAAATAATAAAAAAATCATATTGTTTCCTCAAACATATCTCTATTTGATATAATTAAACATTATTGTTGTAAAGTGTGACTTGTTTAAAAGCGTTCGAGCTTTAGAACTGTCTAGATTTAGACTTTACATTAAAAAATGACTTGAAATCCAATTTTAAAAATTCGTATAATATGTTTAATTTTTTTTAGATTTACACGTTAAGACGTTCAAATTTTGCCGTTCGTAAGGTTTTTGTTTTTGTGATTTTTATATTTTACATGTACGTAATTTGAAGATTTTGAAAAATAACGTAATTTATACACCCACGTCAAGTAACTGTGCATGCATTGTTGCGTATCGTTCCGTCAGTTAGAGCCCGCTGGCCCGCCTCCCCTCCCTCCCCCTCCTCCCGGACACAGGCTGGCAACGCACGACTCCCCTGGTGTGGCTAGTGTCTATGAACGGCGGTGATCACTTATCATTAGGTAACACCCGCCTGTTCTTTGGCCACCTATTATATTTAAAATATATATATATGTGGAATATAAACTTTAGTCATTTCTTTAAAATAATCAAATTTACAGCATCTTGCCACCATTTTTAGGACACGAGTTATCTCTATTTTCGATTTCAACACTATGAAATTATTTTTTATATATCTACCAGGATTATTCTTATTTTGGGTATTATTAATATTTTCCATGATGTGTCCAAAATTAATTTAAATGTTATTTAATGTTTGGCCTCTGTTGGGGTTATATCAATATTAACAGTCGCCATTTTGTACGATTTTTTATTTATGTATTAGGAAGGGATTTATGGAAAAAATTGAAAAATATCGATCGTGGTTAAAAATAAGGACTACCTTATTTATAATACACATAAAAAACAAAGTTTGGGAATATTTTTTTTTTTGGGAACGTGTTGTTGGCTATACCGTTAATTAATTTTGACATAGATATGTATATATAATTAGTAAATAGCTTGTATACTGTGTGACGGATGTATGTATGTACGTATAGATGTATATTTTATATATAAATAATGTATTTAGCACGGACCAATGTTTGTTGTTGTTGAATCGGTTTAACACGTTTCGTTCGACGGTTTGACTCGGGACGAATTCCAAACGAATTTATTTTTTTCAAATTAATAGGTCTTACCTTTATGTTTCTATTAGAGTCAGTATTTTAAATATAAAAAAAAATTACACAGGGACGATATTGAATATTCGATAAAATTTTAAATAATTATTAACGGTGTTTTTATGGATTTTTTTTTATTGTCATAATTTTTGAGCAACGCATGGTTTTAAATTCAAGACAAACAGAATATACGTGTAAATAAATAATAAAAAAATCATATTGTTTCCTCAAACATATCTCTATTTGATATAATTAAACATTATTCTTGTAAAGTGTGACTTGTTTAAAAGCGTTCGAGCTTTAGAACTGTCTAGATTTAGACTTTACATTAAAAAATGACTTGAAATCCAATTTTAAAAATTCGTATAATATGTTTAATTTTTTTTAGATTTACACGTTAAGACGTTCAAATTTTGCCGTTCGTAAGGTTTTTGTTTTTGTGATTTTTATATTTTACATGTACGTAATTTGAAGATTTTGAAAAATAACGTAATTTATTAGGAACGGCTAAAATTGGATTTAGCTTTAAAAATCTAACGACACAATTATGAGGTTGATTTTGTCTTCCACAAGTCAATATAAAGAATCGGATTTACTCTAGTAATCAGAATTAATTGAGAATTTAAAAAAATTTAGTTAATTATGGCTCGCAGAAATCATGCGTCTGTTATATATTTAAGCACTGAAGTTATTTTGCGTGATTCTGCGTAATAAATTGCTTTTTTCTACGATTAAAAAAAAATCATTCGTGGAAATACTTCATAATAGGAGGGGTTGCTTTAAATTCGGCCAATGATGGTGTGATAGTGATTTTATAATATAACGGCTTGTCATTTATCACCTGTGAAACAACAGGGATGCTGTTATATATTTAAGCCTGAAGTTATTTTGCGTGATTCTGCGTGATAAATTGCTTTTTTCTACGATTAAAAAAAAATCATCCGTGGAAATACTTCATAATAGGAGGGGGGTTGCTTTAAATTCAGCCAATGATGGTGTGATAGTGATTTTAAAATATAACGGCTTGTCATTTATCACCTGTGAAACAACAGGGATGATAAAATTAGTCTCACTACTGTAAAATTATATTAAAATTTTCATCGCCAGGAGTAGTACAAAGTTGCATTGTTGGGCTCCTCCCATCCCCCTCTCCCCTCATTTCCCGCTCCCCCCAAACACAGGCTGGCAATGCAATTGTGACTCCCATAGTGTCTATGGACGGCGGTGATCACTTACCACAGGTGACCCGCCTGTTCGTTTGCCTCTTATGATAAAAAAAAAAACATTGCCCGGATCCCCAACCCCTATGTCGTTAAAAATAAGCAAATCAAGGACCTCCCACCCCCCATCAATGAATGTAATACTCGAACGGCCCCTTTGAATTTATTCGTAGTCTTTAACGATATCAAAAGTCGATATACCTTACAAGAGATGCTACACACCAAATACATTTTTTTTACTATTTAAATTAAAAAAGATAACGTTTCCAGGGATTTTTGACAATTAAAACTAATAATGTGTGTGACTAACGTGAAACTAATAAGATAAAATAATACTTAATATATTTCCCAAGATAAATAATATATAAAATTTTAGCTGTTTTCCTATTAATCACTATTTGTAAATTTATAAATAACAGATACTATAAAATTAGTAGAAATTCTAGACTGTTCTCAAGGACCGAACGACCGTATCAAACGTACAGAATATTATTTGGTATATTAATCTATGTAATGACAAAAAAAACATTTTTTTTGAAACGAGGCTCCTTAACGCGGCTTGCGGTAGAAGTTGACTGGGAGAAATCTTCACGTAAGAAAATAGCGTTTTGCTACTCTGCCTCTCTCCCAGCCCAGCATATGCAACTCTCTATCTCTTTTTGTTTTATACGGGTTTGCGAATCGTATAACCTCAATACTGAAAGTGTAAAAACTCCATTAAAAGTTATGTTTTTTTTCATTTAGCTTCTATAGTTCACTATTTAAAAAAAATATGTTCCCTGAATTATTAAGTGTTTTTGGATTGACATTAAAAATCCTAGAAAATAAATTGTGAGCCGTCACAGGTTTCAATATCGAAACGAAAAAAAAAATTGTACAGGTAATAATATACATAAAAGGATAGTTTACGATAGGAAATAAATATGGCATAATCAAAAATAGAATATTAAGATTTTTTTTTTCAAGAAATTTATGTCGCAAATATTTATATTCATTAAATACAAGAATTTAAAATCACAGCGTATCGAAGCGTCACCACGCCAGTCAGTCTGACCCGTCGCTATAGATGTTTCACTTTAAAAAATATAGATTACTGAGAGCCCATAACGTTTTCTTCTTACGTGACGAAAATATAGAAATATAAATGATCTAAACCCCCGCCTCGTCGAAGAAAAAGCGTAAGGAACTTTGTACCTGACGGGGGTCTGACCACACAAATCATTCTAATACATTTGTTTCCTCTGACGTAGACGATTCTTTATGAAGTGAAATTTGCCACGATGAGATGATTTGAAGGGTAAATTGTAACTGTTTTTGTAAAAAAAAAATTGTAAAATTTTTCAATAAAACATTGTTGACACAACGGGCAAAGGTCCAGTAATGGGTTAGACAAAGAAAGATGCTATTGAATAAGTGCGCTAAATGAAATTACAGTGACAATTAGAAGGGATTTTTTGGCGAAATTTAGTGGCTTACAATACTGTTCATATATTTGCCGAAATACAGTTTGATGTATCATTATTAGATTGAAATAAAACGGATTTTGTGGTCTAAAATGTTACTATTCAACTCTGGAATGTTCTAACCAAATGGCCGCCATTTTGCTAGAACAAATGGGATCATGAGGTTTTGTGAAGCGGAGTTATTATCCATTTGCTTTAATAGGAAGGATTGGTTTTCTAAATAAAGAAAAAGATAAAATGTACTAACTATACAGTGATCAAATTGTTTTTTTTTTGCAAATACATTTTACTGAAGAAATGTCACTTCTCCTCAAGTTGCGCTATTTCTTTTTGTTGAAATATTTCAACTTATTATAATATTTCAACATCAAAATTTTGATGAAATATAAAAAAAATGCGTTATAATATCACTACATATTATAAAGCAAAGACACGTGTCTGTTTGTTTGCGATAAACTTAAAAACTACTGAACGGATTTTCATGCAGTTTTCACAAGTAGACAAAGTGATTCTTGAGGAAGGTTTAGGTATATCAAGGATTTTTTATCATCAAGGCGGGACAACGTCTGTCGGTCCCGTTAGTAAACAATATAATTAACATTTCTAAATAAAATGTTACACTACGGAGCTAGATTATTTTGGGCACGAATGGCAATTTCTTGAACTTTAGATTTTACCGAATTTAAACCGATGTTTGTAGATCTGATATGTGGCTGTATGGCGGTTACGTGTTGAATATTGTGCATAAGTTTTTTTTTTTATATAAGAGATATGAATATAAAATTTATATATGTAATTATTCTTGTATATTTTTTCTTTATTAATATATAATATTCACGTTTTTAAATGTTTTATGAAAAGACATATTTTTCACTTATAATTAAAAAAAAAATTAATTGTAACCCACCTCTCTACGATTGTATATTTAAAAATTATATATATCTAAAAAAAAAAACAAGATAAAAAATCGCTTTTATCGGCTGCTTTTTTGATACATGTTTGTTATACTTCGATTGTAGATGTAAGTTTTGTGTTTTAAAATGTTATTTTTATTTTGTTGTATAGAGTGTAAGCGGATGGTAATAATTTAATATTTCTTTGCAATAAAACAGATTTAGTCGTTGTTTATCGTTTTATTTATTTACTATAAAGTATTGCTAACGGGTATTCGGAGATCATATTATAAGTAAGCTTAAAAATAATTGTGAGCAGTTCATATGCGGTAGAAGTGAAACTGTCAAAAAGTAAGCGACAAAAGCGTATATCTCGTACGTCTCACTGTTCTCCAATGCCCGAAGGTAAGCGAGACACTGCTACCATTCTTACACGACACAGCGTCTACCTCCGTACTCTGTGATCCGTAGTGACGTCGTGGTTGTAATTTGATAGATCAAATCACCAAAAATAATCGAATAAAAGGATAGCCGATACAGAGATGCAACACTGAATATAAACGAATTATCCGTAGATGTGACTAGCCCAACTGTCTGAGCGAGGATGCCCAGTATCTAGTCGTTCGCCTTTTAAGGCATTCAAGAGTAATTATTTTGTGAGATTTTGTATAATACCAACTTGATTTTTATGTTAAAACAATATTTTCGTCTATTTAGAAACCAAGTATTCAATAAGATTTAAATGGAAAATAGGTTGATATAGAGTTTAAGATAGAATTTCTTTTCTTTTTCTCGATTGCTTGCTCTTTTATTTTGGTTTGGTAGGTTAACTTAGATCTGCGAAAAAAATAAAGAAAGCCGGCCGCGGCAGTGGTCAGCGAGCGCGGTGCATTTAATACACAAGTACCAAAAATGTACCTATATGTCGGTAAAAATTGTATATTCAGAACTTATTTTTTCTCAAGCTATGGAGATTATTAATGTATGTTCTTTCAAATACAGATAAATGAAACGAATTTTAATGTTCTTTCTTTTATAATGTTACTATAAAATACAATAATCAGATATACAAGATCAGAGTCAAATAAAAATATATATACAATATTTATGTGATAAATTATATCTCTAATATCATTACATAGTATAAAACAAAGTCCCCAGCCGCGTCTGTCTGTCTGTTCGCGATAAACTCAAAAACTACTGAACGGATTTTTATGCGCTTTTCACCAGTGGATAAAGAGATTCATGAGGAACGTTTTAATTAGTCATGGATTTTTTTATAATCAGGCCGGGACAACGTCTGCCGGGCCCGCTAGTTTAGTATATATTTAACTTTACATAGTCGAAAAATAGATTGAGATATACCAGGTGACAGGTTAGTCGCAATATTAGTTCATGTTCACATTTAACATATAAAATAATAATATGAAGACAGATACTAATACACATAAAAGTGAACCTACACTAAAGTTTGTTCTAAGACTTTCAAAAGTATGGATACAAACGTAATAAACTTAGGTGCAATGACCGGTGCCGAAAGCTGCAAGGGACGACATGGAGTTAATAACCTTCGATAATAAAACGAACAATAAACCCTTTTGTTTTATTCTTGCTGTTCCCACGTTCTTTACGCTTCACTTCACCCGACGGCTATTGACACTGCGCTTTAACATAGGCACGTAGAGGATTGAGTATAATTTTTGTATTTTTCTAGATAATTAGGTCAAATATTAAGCACCTATTTTTTAAATTAATTTAGAACGAGAATCAAGTGCAGAGTATCCTACATAAATATTGCTAGTATCTAAACTTTCACCTGTTATATACACATATATTTGACGCCTAAACGATATGACTCAATAACATAACATGAAGTACGCCTTTCTTTTCTTAGTATTATTTTTGATTGGGATTCATTAATGTATTTCTCTTTTAAAAAACATTAAAATAGCGTTATTTTGTAACTAACTTTACAGGCAGCATTCTTCTGTCATACACTTGTCACTTATTATGTTTAAGGGCTTTTTAAATTCAAATTTAGGGCAATTTATTTTGTATAATTCAAATATATAGAATCTTTAATATATTTGTAATATAACCTAAAAAAATCCCAAGCGTGACAAAAAGATATTTATTATATATTATGTTAGTAGAAAATAATAAAATTAAGTGAAGCCGGCATTAGTAAATTTCTCTATGATTACTCCACCAGCTCGATTTATAAGGATAATCATGTATTTCATAGTTCAAATTACATGACATCTGTTCTTGTTCTTCCTACTTTGACAATCAATCCTCATTATACAACAGACTTCATGTGACTAATATTACAGTTTCATGTGATTTCCTAGTTAATACTTAGATTTTATACTTCGTGGTTTTATTTCTCATCCACTTCATTTGCCATCACACATATTCACTTCAATATCAAATGTCAAATAACCCAAGTTTACAAATAAAAACAACTAAATAACAGAAAAGGGTCCCGCCAAAAAGTCCATACCCCAAACATATTTAATATTTCCATACTTAAAAGTACCAAATAAGCTATACTTAACTCAAGACAAGCTTTATATTATTTTTTCTATCAAAGAGCATTTGATTGTTTTCTCCCCCTACTCTTCCATTCTGTTAACGGCTGAGCATCGTTAATATTGTCAGGATGCACAATTTTACCCCTAAATTCGTCCTCAATGTCCTGTAACGTTCTATCTTTGGTTTCGGGAAGGAATAACCAAGCCAC
This sequence comes from Antheraea pernyi, assembly GCA_015888305.1. Taxonomy (NCBI): domain Eukaryota; kingdom Metazoa; phylum Arthropoda; class Insecta; order Lepidoptera; family Saturniidae; genus Antheraea; species Antheraea pernyi. The sequence goes on from MU159203.1 coordinate 213,968, forward strand.
AGTTAAACAGTGCACTAGAATACACCCATACAATATATAAGCGCCTTGAAAACCGACACTTTTAAAGAGATTCGGCAAAGTCTTTACTGAGATAAAAATATTTAAGGAACAGAATACAGAACTGATACCGCTGGACAGGCTCCTATATTCTAAGGGGAATATCTCACCAGCTATCGTGAAGGGTAGTGATAAAGATCCAGTTGCAACTGTAAACATATGAACTAGAATTAATGTAATGCCTATAAGGGGGTGATCGAAGGAGAGTAAATCATGCGTTTTGGCGTATACATAACCCGCTGTGATGAAAATGATTATGGCATTCAAACCCACAGTACTAAACAACATGGTACGACGTTTAATCCTTCTGATAATGTATACCGCGAAAACGCATGAAATTATCCTTTGAATATCCATAGCGATGATTACTAAAGAAACATTAGTTTCAGGGCCAACAATAGTCTTTATTACATCCACTGCGTATGGAACTAACACATTTATCCCACCCCATTGTCCAAGAGTGAATAGATGAATCATTATTAATATCGGCTTATAAAACTCCCTTTTCTTGATTGTTCTTCTAATATACGTCAACTTGTCCTTAATTTTACTCGTAAAACCTTCAGTTTTATGGTTATCAATAGATTCTTTATTTAATTGGCTAGTAGCGACCAATTTATTTAATTCGTCCAGTTCCTCGTTACCCCTTAGCCATATAAAGACACGTTTGCAGTCCTCGTAGCGACCCTGATCCGCCAACCAGCTTGGAGATTCTGGTAATGATACAACGATCATTAAATCAGCAAAGGTGATGGAAACCAGAATGAGAGCCGCAGTTTGCCAATGGAGGTAAGAACCCAGTGTATGTGTAGTTAAAGTACCAAATGCCATCACTAGAGACATACTCATAGAAAACGCTCCCCTGATTTTCGGGCTGGTGTATTCACCTATAATGGTTGGAACTACACAGGAGGTCATGCCGACTGAGAGTCCTTGGAGGATTCTGGCCGTGAGAAGCCACATCATACCTTTTGCTGTGACGATTGCCAGCCAGCCAATAAGAACTATTAGTATACTGATGATATTGGCCACTTTTCTGCCGTACTTGGCCATTAACGGAGGTGCGACGAAGTTGCCAAGGATGAGAGTGATTCCAGGTATGGCAGCTATAATCAAAATAAATGTATTTTTAGTCATATTTAGCGGTTTTCTTTTTACTTATTTTAGTAAATGTAAGCACGATTGGTATAAATTATAATGTGATTTGCAAAAATCGGACTATGTTTTATTATTTTTTTAGAAAAATGTACAATTACAGATTGACAGTTGGCATTAAAAATCTAAAATACAATTACAAATTATACACATCGTTTTAAATTGTAACTGTAAGCACATGGCCTTGTGGCCTGTATACAATACAATAATCTATATCTATACTAATATATAAAGCTGAAGAGTTTGTTTGTTTGTTTGGTTGAACGCTATGATCTCAGGAACTACCAGTCAGATTTGAGAAAATCTTTCGGTTTTAGATAGCTCATTTATCGAGGAAGGCTTTAGGCTATATATAATCACGCTAAGACTAATAGAAGCAGAGCACCAATGAATAATGTTTCAAAATCGGGCACTTTTTTTGCTTTTGAGAGATTCCTTATTATTATATACGTTGCCATGGTAACGTGGTAAGTAGTAGTAATAATATTCGTCCAATAGGACAGGCGAAGGAATTAATCCATACTGCCAATTCTGAAGTTATGTGGTAAGTATCAAAGCTAACATTTTCAAAGTTTTTTTTCCTATTCAAATAGTTCACAGGCGAAGGAATTAATCCATACTGCCAATTCTGAAGTTATGTGGTAAGTATCAACGCTAACATTTTCAAAGTTTATTTTGTTTACCTATTCAAATAGTTCATAGGCGAAGGAATTAATCCATACTGCCAATTCTGAAGTTATGTGGTAAGTATCAACGCTAACATTTTCAAAGTTTATTTTGTTTTCCCATTGAAATAGTTCATACTACTTTTATTTCCAATTTTTTATTTGTTCTATATTACGTATTATAAAAATAAAGTTTATGT
>MU159203.1:237026-300173 GCA_015888305.1 Antheraea pernyi
TGTGTATTGTGTATAATTGTGTATATGTAATACTTAAAAAACTGATCAGGTTTTCGTATATATTTTATAATATTACGTAAAGCGAACAAGTAATAGTGATTAAGAACAATAAAGTACATAATAAATTTGCCGGTACAAACCTATAAAAAGTTTTTATAAGTTGAAGTACCTAGTAGTACCTATTAAATTTGATTAATCAATTTGAAACGACTGGAACATTAATATATCCGTCAAGTACGTTTTATGTATCAGTATTTAATAATTGACTTGATGATATTGAAACAAGTTACTATACATTGTTTAAAAACGTAATGCTCGCATAAATAATATTTTTTGACACAACATAATCGCTGCAATTTACCTGCTTGTTATAGTGTAATCCAAACCGAGTGATTTACAATTCCCGCAGTGTCGCAATTAGGGATGATCGATATTAGAAAAACATCGAAGTTGACATCGATGTACATTAATATCGATAGCAAAACATCGATATCTAAAACATCGATGATTTATGTTTCCTTTATGTAAGATATACGTATAAACTATTGTGTTATATATTTAAAACATCTATCCTATATGTTATACCAGTATATATAATATTACCATACAAAAATTTCGTCAAAAGCTGTCCAGTAGTCTTTGCGTGAATCGCGTACAAACCGACAGACAAACAGAGAGACAACAGTTTTAAAGACTATGGAAATGTTCTCTGTCATTGATTCTAAGCCCCACGAGAGTATTCTTTAAAATATTTAATGTACAGATTTCGTCCCGTTATCGTTTTATTATATCTATACATATAATAAAAATTAAGTGTCTGTATGTAATATCAAAATAAAAAAAATGTATACATGTATGAAAATGTATACACACTACTGGTTACAAAGATGCAATTTTTAAATTTTTTGTCTGTCTGCCTGTTTTAACGGAAATTTCACTGGGAGGCAGCTAAAATTACAGCGGGTTACCTAGGCTACTCTAATTTAGACTAGCTGTTAACGGTTATTATGTTAAGCATTTCAATATATAATCTCAGCTGTTGTTAAGTGGTGATGTGGACATTGATTGTAATAGATGGCTATCTATGTCTATTCCACGTCAAATGGTTGCATCTTAGACTAATGGAATGAAGGTGTAGCTGCCTTCTTTATCTTTTTCTATGCTTTATAGAATTTAGCGTTTCATTAAAAAGAAAATTATGGCACCCATTACCCAAGAGAGATAAAGAAGGCAGCTACACCTTCATTCCATTAGTCTAAGATGCAACCATTTGACGTGGAATAGACATAGATAGCCATCTATTACAATCAATGTCCACATCACCACTTAACAACAGCTGAGATTATATATTGAAATGCTTAACATAATAACCGTTAACAGCTAGTCTAAATTAGAGTAGCCTAGGTAACCCGCTGTAATTTTAGCTGCCTCCCAGTGAAATTTCCGTTAAAACAGGCAGACAGACAAAAAATTTAAAAATTGCATCTTTGTAACCAGTATAACCAAGCCACAGTTAAACAGTGCACTAGAATACACCCATACAATATATAAGCGCCTTGAAAACCGACACTTTTAAAGAGATTCGGCAAAGTCTTTACTGAGATAAAAATATTTAAGGAACAGAATACAGAACTGATACCGCTGGACAGGCTCCTATATTCTAAGGGGAATATCTCACCAGCTATCGTGAAGGGTAGTGATAAAGATCCAGTTGCAACTGTAAACATATGAACTAGAATTAATGTAATGCCTATAAGGGGGTGATCGAAGGAGAGTAAATCATGCGTTTTGGCGTATACATAACCCGCTGTGATGAAAATGATTATGGCATTCAAACCCACAGTACTAAACAACATGGTACGACGTTTAATCCTTCTGATAATGTATACCGCGAAAACGCATGAAATTATCCTTTGAATATCCATAGCGATGATTACTAAAGAAACATTAGTTTCAGGGCCAACAATAGTCTTTATTACATCCACTGCGTATGGAACTAACACATTTATCCCACCCCATTGTCCAAGAGTGAATAGATGAATCATTATTAATATCGGCTTATAAAACTCCCTTTTCTTGATTGTTCTTCTAATATACGTCAACTTGTCCTTAATTTTACTCGTAAAACCTTCAGTTTTATGGTTATCAATAGATTCTTTATTTAATTGGCTAGTAGCGACCAATTTATTTAATTCGTCCAGTTCCTCGTTACCCCTTAGCCATATAAAGACACGTTTGCAGTCCTCGTAGCGACCCTGATCCGCCAACCCCTTACTCTTGGGTAATGGGTGCCATAATTTTCTTTTTAATGAATACATTTATCTTTATTTACTGTGGTTTTAATTTCTACGTTTATAAGATAAAGCTTGGTTGATTGTTGTATAATCGTTTTGTTGTGTATACGTGCTGGCACATTAGGTTGCCATAGTAATAAAGAAGATATAAAAAATGTGACATATAACATGGGAAAAGAATGAGATTCTGAATCATATTCGAGTATTTTTTTGCTATCGATATTAATGTACATCGATGTCAGCTTCGATGTTTTTCTAATATCGATCATCCCTAATTGCGACACTGCGGGAATTGTAAATCACTCGGTTTGGATTACACTATAACAAGCAGGTAAATTGCAGCGATTATGTTGTGTCAAAAAATATTATTTATGCGAGCATTACGTTTTTAAACAATGTATAGTAACTTGTTTCAATATTATCAAGTCAATTATTACAACTTGTCCTTAATTTTACTCGTAAAACCTTCAGTTTTATGGTTATCAATAGATTCTTTATTTAATTGGCTAGTAGCGACCAATTTATTTAATTCGTCCAGTTCCTCGTTACCCCTTAGCCATATAAAGACACGTTTGCAGTCCTCGTAGCGACCCTGATCCGCCAACCAGCTTGGAGATTCTGGTAATGATACAACGATCATTAAATCAGCAAAGGTGATGGAAACCAGAATGAGAGCCGCAGTTTGCCAATGGAGGTAAGAACCCAGTGTATGTGTAGTTAAAGTACCAAATGCCATCACTAGAGACATACTCATAGAAAACGCTCCCCTGATTTTCGGGCTGGTGTATTCACCTATAATGGTTGGAACTACACAGGAGGTCATGCCGACTGAGAGTCCTTGGAGGATTCTGGCCGTGAGAAGCCACATCATACCTTTTGCTGTGACGATTGCCAGCCAGCCAATAAGAACTATTAGTATACTGATGATATTGGCCACTTTTCTGCCGTACTTGGCCATTAACGGAGGTGCGACGAAGTTGCCAAGGATGAGAGTGATTCCAGGTATGGCAGCTATAATCAAAATAAATGTATTTTTAGTCATATTTAGCGGTTTTCTTTTTACTTATTTTAGTAAATGTAAGCACGATTGGTATAAATTATAATGTGATTTGCAAAAATCGGACTATGTTTTATTATTTTTTTAGAAAAATGTACAATTACAGATTGACAGTTGGCATTAAAAATCTAAAATACAATTACAAATTATACACATCGTTTTAAATTGTAACTGTAAGCACATGGCCTTGTGGCCTGTATACAATACAATAATCTATATCTATACTATACCAGACCGAGTATTTTGCCTGTTCTTCTCAATCTTTGGATTGTGTGTCCGAACAGGTGGGAGGTAGCTTCGGCGTTTATAAACGTCTTTTCAGGGCCTAAATTAATAAATTTTTGATTTTATATAAATAATGAACTCTATTTACATTATATTGGAAGAGTTAAATTTATTTAGCATATGAATTGTCAAAACGCCTAGCTATGTTTATATTTCATTGCAATCTTTAGAAAATTATTAATATAAAACATCGAATTATAGCTCGTGTCAGCAGAAAACAGTAAGATACTACGCTATGAATTGAATAACACAACTATACATTCGAATTTCGATGGAGGGCGAAACAGTTATTGATTTAGATAATTTTTTGTAGGTTTTTTTTAATTTTTATTATTGTAACACGGCAAAATGACTGCACTGTGCCTGATGGTAAGCACAGTACAATCCAAAAACAATGGACCACCGGAAACCACCGAGTGATACATTATCCATAGTCGGTCGCCGCTGTCATGCCGGTCTGTGAAAGCTGGATATGCACAAGCTGATCCCTATGCAGAAGCGAATCACTATGACGGGCTTTTTCGCCATATACATGGTGGTTGCGATCCAGTCAGGCTGTAAAACCCTAACACCCCGCTATCGCCATTGCGTCGTTCGTTATTCAGCAGAATGCACCACGTGCAGGTGAGGTTGGCTTGAGTGTCTCAAGTCTTAGATGTTACTCGGCACCCCTTACAAAATATGCGCGTTGCAGAGATAAGTATTTATAACAAAATGAAATACAAATTCTCGTTACAGAATAGTCATATATTTAAATAAACGTTACCTCTAAATATATACCTATTTATTGTCGGCAATATTTTCAAAGTTGGAACTTGACTTTTCTACAAGCTATGGAGGCTGCTCATTTAAAATGTTCTAATTATACAGATAGTAGAATCAAACATATGTTTAAATATAAATTTAGAGAGAGAGTAGGTACCGAAGCTTGAAAGGAAGGGGATAAGTTGTTGGTAAGGGGCGTGGAAATAAATGATAAACAAAGAAAAAATCATTTTAAAGTACAAAATAGTCATTAAAATTTTAATGTTTATACTTATATAATGTTACTATAAAATATAATAATCAGATATCGTATACATACAATATACATATACAAGATATACATATACAATATTTACATAATAAATTATATATCTAATATTTATAATAAACTCTAACATCATATAGTCTAAAAATATTCAGCTAGTATAGATATATACACACAATTACACATTCATATGTATAAATTGACATGATCAGATTTAGATATATAGATACAGATATATATATTCAGAGGTTCTGATAAAAACCTCTTCAATTATATTAGGCTGTCATGAAATATGCCTTGGTGAACTGAAGTGGTCAAAACTGATTATAATAATTGCACGTTAGAAACAGCGGATCGATTTTTAAAGGATTGGACGAGTGGCTTTCCAAAACAAATTTGCTCAAGCAGGTCATTATTGATAGTAAAGTATTGTATTTAAGTATTTAGTAAAAGAAGTGATTTCATTTGATGAATAATGATACCATGAATGATATTTTTATTTATAAAATTCTTGTATGCTGGGTATTCCCCATATTGTCCTCCTACACGGCTTGATTAATTTTAATGATGTTTTTTCTTATGAAGTCATTTGCATGCGTATCAGATATAGTTAGGCTGCTTCTTTGTCTATATCTAGAATTTTTCAAATTTCCTAACCAATATATTTTTAATTTCTCATATAAAGAGAAACATATAAACAAAACAAGAATAAACTATTGTTTACTCTGTTTTTTTACGAAAAATTCTATAGATAAAAGAGGTTATAATTACGTATTAGTTTTGTGAATTTGCACCCATTGGAATAAATACATACTTTTATGTTTGATATTTTATAACGTAGCAATTTTCATGGTGCCTGGTTGAATGACCCAGAAGTTGGTATATTGCTGCGCCACCTACTATTGAGTTATAGGCAAAATAGAATCCTACTTCTGTTCAGCTCCTATTGATCTTATCGTGATGATATCCTTCCTCGACAAATGAGCTATCTAACAATGAAATAATTTTTCAAATCGAACCAGTCGTTCCTGAGAATAACACGTTTAACCAAACAAACAAACAAACCCTCCAGCTTTATAAATTAGTATAGATATTATAAAACAAAGTCCTCTGCCACATCTGTCTGTCTGTTCGCGATAAACTCAAAAACTACTTAACGGATTTCCATGCGGTTTTTACCAGTAGATAAAATGAAACACGAGGAAGGTTTAAGTATATGATTTATTAAGGTTTTTTTTATTATCAAGACGGGACGACGTCCACCGCGCCCGCCAGTATCTCATAAATTAATTAATCAAAATTTCCAGAGATAAATTGTTATATTCCTGATAATCTAATGCCCACAGAAACTTAGATAAACTGGATTTAGTAAAAGACCAACATAATTTGAATACCAGAAACAGCAACAAATTGGTAATTCCGTGTTTTAGGTGAATTGAGATCAAAAACAGTTTTTTAGGTAATGCTGTTAGGTTTTATAACAAAGTCTCAAAGCACATTACCGATTTGCCGGATAGTGAGTTCTGACACCATGTCAAGTGACGTTTTAATGTCTAAAGGTTATTATCGTGTGGCTCAATATGTGATCGAAGCTGTCGTCTGGAAATGACGCCTCTCCCTGTGCATCCATACCAGACCGAGTATTTTGCCTGTTCTTCTCAATCTTTGGATTGTGTGTCCGAACAGGTGGGAGGTAGCTTCGGCGTTTATAAACGTCTTTTCAGGGCCTAAATTAATAAATTTTTGATTTTATATAAATAATGAACTCTATTTACATTATATTGGAAGAGTTAAATTTATTTAGCATATGAATTGTCAAAACGCCTAGCTATGTTTATATTTCATTGCAATCTTTAGAAAATTATTAATATAAAACATCGAATTATAGCTCGTGTCAGCAGAAAACAGTAAGATACTACGCTATGAATTGAATAACACAACTATACATTCGAATTTCGATGGAGGGCGAAACAGTTATTGATTTAGATAATTTTTTGTAGGTTTTTTTTAATTTTTATTATTGTAACACGGCAAAATGACTGCACTGTGCCTGATGGTAAGCACAGTACAATCCAAAAACAATGGACCACCGGAAACCACCGAGTGATACATTATCCATAGTCGGTCGCCGCTGTCATGCCGGTCTGTGAAAGCTGGATATGCACAAGCTGATCCTTATGCAGAAGCGAATCACTATGACGGGCTTTTTCGCCATATACATGGTGGTTGCGATCCAGTCAGGCTGTAAAACCCTAACACCCCGCTATCGCCATTGCGTCGTTCGTTATTCAGCAGAATGCACCACGTGCAGGTGAGGTTGGCTTGAGTGTCTCAAGTCTTAGATGTTACTCGGCACCCCTTACAAAATATGCGCGTTGCAGAGATAAGTATTTATAACAAAATGAAATACAAATTCTCGTTACAGAATAGTCATATATTTAAATAAACGTTACCTCTAAATATATACCTATTTATTGTCGGCAATATTTTCAAAGTTGGAACTTGACTTTTCTACAAGCTATGGAGGCTGCTCATTTAAAATGTTCTAATTATACAGATAGTAGAATCAAACATATGTTTAAATATAAATTTAGAGAGAGAGTAGGTACCGAAGCTTGAAAGGAAGGGGATAAGTTGTTGGTAAGGGGCGTGGAAATAAATGATAAACAAAGAAAAAATCATTTTAAAGTACAAAATAGTCATTAAAATTTTAATGTTTATACTTATATAATGTTACTATAAAATATAATAATCAGATATCGTATACATACAATATACATATACAAGATATACATATACAATATTTACATAATAAATTATATATCTAATATTTATAATAAACTCTAACATCATATAGTCTAAAAATAGATTGAGATATACAGATATATACATTTAACGCCTAAAACATGACTGCATATATGTCTTTTGTATTATTATTATTTTTGGTTGGGGTTCGTTAATGTCTCTTTTAACAAACATATTTATTATTCTAAGTTTTTTTTTTGCTTAAAGCTTTTGAACGCGAAATTAGTGACTTGCTTGCTTGCCGGAAAAATTTGAGGGATGGCTGAAAACCAACGCCATTTTGTAACTCACTTTATAGGTGGCATTCCTCTGCCATATATTCACTTATTATGTTTAAGGGCTTTTTTTGTACACTTTTATGGCAATATTTTTCTTTTTTTCAAACATCTCAAATATTACAGATTCCATCTTTAATATAATCTATAACATAACCTAAAAATTTCTTATTATAGATTATGTCAGTGGAAATAAATAAAGTGAAGCTGGAGTTAGTAAATATTTCTGTGATTACTCCACTAGCTCGAATTATAAGAATAACCACGTATTTCGTAGTTCAAATTACATGAAAATTGTCCTTTTCTTCCTACTTTGACAATCAATCCTTATTATACATTTGACTTCATGTGGGTAATATTACAAAGTCTCATGTGATGATTTTATAGTTCCATTCCTCCTACATATCAAGTTATACTTAACTCGAGACTAGCTTTACATTGTTTTTTCTATAAAAAGGCATTTGATTGCTTTCCCCCCTTACTATTCCATTCTGTTAACGGTCGAGCAGCGTTCAAATCGTCAGGATGTACAATTTTCCCTCTAAATTCGTCCTCAATGTCTTGTAACGTTCTATCTTTGGTTTCGGGAAGGAGCGTATCAGATATAGTTAGGCTGCTTCTTTGTCTATATCTAGAATTTTTCAAATTTCCTAACCAATATATTTTTAATTTCTCATATAAAGAGAAACATATAAACAAAACAAGAATAAACTATTGTTTACTCTGTTTTTTTACGAAAAATTCTATAGATAAAAGAGGTTATAATTACGTATTAGTTTTGTGAATTTGCACCCATTGGAATAAATACATACTTTTATGTTTGATATTTTATAACGTAGCAATTTTCATGGTGCCTGGTTGAATGACCCAGAAGTTGGTATATTGCTGCGCCACCTACTATTGAGTTATAGGCAAAATAGAATCCTACTTCTGTTCAGCTCCTATTGATCTTATCGTGATGATATCCTTCCTCGACAAATGAGCTATCTAACAATGAAATAATTTTTCAAATCGAACCAGTCGTTCCTGAGAATAACACGTTTAACCAAACAAACAAACAAACCCTCCAGCTTTATAAATTAGTATAGATATTATAAAACAAAGTCCTCTGCCACATCTGTCTGTCTGTTCGCGATAAACTCAAAAACTACTTAACGGATTTCCATGCGGTTTTTACCAGTAGATAAAATGAAACACGAGGAAGGTTTAAGTATATGATTTATTAAGGTTTTTTTTATTATCAAGACGGGACGACGTCCACCGCGCCCGCCAGTATCTCATAAATTAATTAATCAAAATTTCCAGAGATAAATTGTTATATTCCTGATAATCTAATGCCCACAGAAACTTAGATAAACTGGATTTAGTAAAAGACCAACATAATTTGAATACCAGAAACAGCAACAAATTGGTAATTCCGTGTTTTAGGTGAATTGAGATCAAAAACAGTTTTTTAGGTAATGCTGTTAGGTTTTATAACAAAGTCTCAAAGCACATTACCGATTTGCCGGATAGTGAGTTCTGACACCATGTCAAGTGACGTTTTAATGTCTAAAGGTTATTATCGTGTGGCTCAATATGTGATCGAAGCTGTCGTCTGGAAATGACGCCTCTCCCTGTGCATCCATACCAGACCGAGTATTTTGCCTGTTCTTCTCAATCTTTGGATTGTGTGTCCGAACAGGTGGGAGGTAGCTTCGGCGTTTATAAACGTCTTTTCAGGGCCTAAATTAATAAATTTTTGATTTTATATAAATAATGAACTCTATTTACATTATATTGGAAGAGTTAAATTTATTTAGCATATGAATTGTCAAAACGCCTAGCTATGTTTATATTTCATTGCAATCTTTAGAAAATTATTAATATAAAACATCGAATTATAGCTCGTGTCAGCAGAAAACAGTAAGATACTACGCTATGAATTGAATAACACAACTATACATTCGAATTTCGATGGAGGGCGAAACAGTTATTGATTTAGATAATTTTTTGTAGGTTTTTTTTAATTTTTATTATTGTAACACGGCAAAATGACTGCACTGTGCCTGATGGTAAGCACAGTACAATCCAAAAACAATGGACCACCGGAAACCACCGAGTGATACATTATCCATAGTCGGTCGCCGCTGTCATGCCGGTCTGTGAAAGCTGGATATGCACAAGCTGATCCCTATGCAGAAGCGAATCACTATGACGGGCTTTTTCGCCATATACATGGTGGTTGCGATCCAGTCAGGCTGTAAAACCCTAACACCCCGCTATCGCCATTGCGTCGTTCGTTATTCAGCAGAATGCACCACGTGCAGGTGAGGTTGGCTTGAGTGTCTCAAGTCTTAGATGTTACTCGGCACCCCTTACAAAATATGCGCACAAACCTCTCAAAATGTATTAGGCTGTAGTGAAATATGTTGTAGTTATTGCACATTCGAAACAGCGGACTGTTTTTTTAATGAACTAAACGAGTGGGTATTCTAAAACGAATTTGCTCAGGCAGGCCACTATTAATAGTGAAGTATTTATTGTGTTGAAGTATTTATTAAAAGTAGTGATTTCATTTTGATTTTATTGAAATGAATTAATTGCAACACTGGACTCAATGCTGGCCGTCTATCTTCAATTATGTTAAACGACACACATTTGTTTTACTTATTGGTGTTTGACAATATTTATACTGTTCTGTACCTTTTCTAGGTGATTGTCTAAATATAAAAAAGAGTATTGCTCAGTTTGTGTATTTATTAAATAGTTCTGGAATTATATAAATTATTTCATAAAATATCAGATTATATTTCAAAATTATCATAACATTAATGATATCTTTATATACATACAAAAATCTGGTATGTTCGTCATATTTTCCTCCTATAGGACTTGATTCATTTTAATGATTTTTTTTGTACTTATGAAGTCATTTGCATGCTTATCAGACAGTTGGGTCCGATACCGCTTTTTCGAGATTTAGAATTTTTTAAATTCCTCAACTAATTTATTTTAAATTTTATTACACAAAGAAAATCTAAATAAACACAGCGAGAATGAAGTAATTTGTTTAAAAAATTTTTTGCGAAAAATTATAAGTTATTAGCGCTTTATAATAACGTATTAATTTTGTGTGATTTCATAATTTCAAATTCAAACCAAGCCACAATTAAACAGTGCACTAGGATACACCCATACAACAAATAAGCGCCTTGAACACCGACATTTTTGAAGAGATATGGTAAAGTCTTTACTGAGATAAAAATGTTTAAGGAACAGAATACAGAACTTATACCGCTGGATAAACTCCTATATTCTAAGGGGAATATTTCACCAGCTATCGTATAAGGTAATGGTAAAGAGCCAGTTGCAACTGTAAACATATGTACTAGAATTAATGTAATGCCTATAAGGGGATGATCGAAAACGATTAAATTATGCGTTTTGGCGTACACATAACCCGCTGTTATGAAAATTATTATGGCATTCAAACCTACGGTACTAAACAACATAGTACGGCGCTTAATTCTTCTTATAATGTATACCGCGAAAATGCATGAACTTATCCTTTGAATGCCCATAACGATGATCACAAAAGAGACATTAGTTTCAGGGCCAACAATATTATATATTACATCCACTGCGTATGGAGCTAATACATTTATCCCACCCCATTGTCCAAGGGTGAATAGATGAATCATTATTAATATCGGCTTATAAAACTCCCTTTTCTTGATTGTTCTTCTAATATACGTTAACTTTTCCTTAATTCTGTTCATAAAACCTTCAATTTTATGGTTATCTTTAGATTCTTTATTCAATTGACTTGCAGCGACCATTTTATTTAGTTCATCCAGTTCTTCGTTACCCCTTAGCCATATGAAGATACGTTTGCAGTCCTCGTAGCGACCCTGATCCGCCAACCAGCTTGGAGATTCTGGTGATGATACGACGATAATTAAATCAGCAAAGGTGATGCAAGCCAAGACTAGAGCCGCAGTTTTCCAATGTAGATAAGAACCCAGGGCGTGTGTAGTTAAAGTACCAACTGCCATCAATAGAGACATACTCATAGAAAACGGTCCCCTGTTTTTTGGGCTGGTGTATTCACCTATAACGGTCGGGACTACACAGGAGGTCATGCCGAGTGAGAGTCCTTGGAGAATTCTGGCCGTGAGGAGCCACGTCATACCATTTGCTGTGCCGATTGCTAGCCAGCCAACAAGGACTATTAGTATAGTGATGATATTGGCCACTTTTCTGCCGTACTTGGCCATTAAGGGCGGTGCGATGAAGTTGCCAAGGATGAGAGTGAATCCAGGTATAGCAGCTATAATCAGAATACATATATTTTTAGTTATACTTAGCGGTTTTATTTTTCCTTTAATTTGATATACAATGTTAATGTGATTAAATAAGACCGGACTGTATTTTATTTTAGGTACCATTACAGATTGACAATCACATTGATAACGAAACTATTATAGCATTACAAATCTCAAATCTAATTACAAATTTTATACATCATTTTAAATTGTAACTATACGCACAACCTAGTGCGGGTCTATATATAATTCAATAATATAGATATATACACACAGTTATACATACATGTGAATAAATTAACATTTATGATTCAGAGACAAACCTCTCAAAATGTATTAGGCTGTAGTGAAATATGTTGTAGTTATTGCACATTCGAAACAGCGGACTGTTTTTTTAATGAACTAAACGAGTGGGTATTCTAAAACGAATTTGCTCAGGCAGGCCACTATTAATAGTGAAGTATTTATTGTGTTTAAGTATTTATTAAAAGTAGTGATTTCATTTTGATTTTATTGAAATGAATTAATTGCAACACTGGACTCAATGCTGGCCGTCTATCTTCAATTATGTTAAACGACACACATTTGTTTTACTTATTGGTGTTTGACAATATTTATACTGTTCTGTACCTTTTCTAGGTGATTGTCTAAATATAAAAAAGAGTATTGCTCAGTTTGTGTATTTATTAAATAGTTCTGGAATTATATAAATTCTTTAATAAAATATCAGATTATATTTCAAAATTATCATAACATTAATGATATCTTTATATACATACAAAAATCTGGTATGTTCGTCATATTTTCCTCCTATAGGACTTCATTCATTTTAATGGTGAAATATGTTGTAGTTATTGCACATTCGAAACAGCGGACTGTTTTTTTAATGAACTAAACGAGTGGGTATTCTAAAACGAATTTGCTCAGGCAGGCCACTATTAATAGTGAAGTATTTATTGTGTTGAAGTATTTATTAAAAGTAGTGATTTCATTTTGATTTTATTGAAATGAATTAATTGCAAGACTGGACTCAATGTTGGCCGTCTATCTTCAATTATATTAAACGACACACATTTGTTTTACTTATTGGTGTTTGACAATATTTATACTGTTCTGTACCTTTTCTAGGTGATTGTCTAAATATAAAAAAGAGTATTGCTCAGTTTGTGTATTTATTAAATAGTTCTGGAATTATATAAATTCTTTAATAAAATATCAGATTATATTTCAAAATTATCATAACATTAATGATATCTTTATATACATACAAAAATCTGGTATGTTCGTCATATTTTCCTCCTATAGGACTTCATTCATTTTAATGATTTTTTTTTGTACTTATGAAGTTATTTGCATGCTTATCAGACAGTTGGGTCCGATACCGCTTTTTCGAGATTTAGAATTTTTTAAATTCCTCAACTAATTTATTTTAAATTTTATTACACAAAGAAAATCTAAATAAACACAGCGAGAATGAAGTAATTTGTTTAAAAAATTTTTTGCGAAAAATTATAAGTTATTAGCGCTTTATAATAACGTATTAATTTTGTGTGATTTCATAATTTCAAATTCATAGTTTAACGTGTGATATATTATAACATACCAATTTTTATAATGCTGCACCACCTAGTGGCGAGTTATGGGTGAAATGGACAACATAGGAACCTTCTCTATTTAAAAATATTTCATGATAATTGGTCAAATGGTTTTAAATGGTCGATTTCATATATTGAGTGAGATATTTGTCAAAGAAAAACTTACCTATCCAAGACCCTGAAGAATCATCGATATATATTTCGGAATCTGGTGCTCGTAGTTGTGGCAAGAGCACGGCTGCAAACCCCATCACCATTCCCAGCTGGGACATGTTGATAGACACTCCCGCCACCACGAAGCACTAGAACAAGGTGTTGGCGTAATAATTCTTCGAGATTGTAATCCGAGAATACTAAGCCTGTGCTTTCGATGCAAGAAAAAAATGGTGATAAGACCATATCATGCATTTACCAAGAGTTTGACTGAACTTAAAAATATTGATATATGGGGCATTTCACGCCAAGCGGACAACGAGAAAAAAATGAGGTCGTGAATTTTGTTTATACTCTGGCCAGTTATACTTCTACTAGAAGTGGATGTGTACACACAAATTTTTTTTCGTATGATGCATTAAGCACTAAGTTTTAAACTATTAGCGTCTTTCGATCACGTTTTAATTTTTTTTGTGAATAATTAGTACATTTAAAGCTTTAATTCAAGGTTAAAAATATTTATAAAAAAAGTGTCAAAGTTACTCAAATATCGATTTGAAACTTTCACTTCCAGTTTACTATACGTAAAAAAAAATCAAATTTAGAATTCGACAAAAAATTTAAAAACTTTAACTTTTTAACTATAAGAAACAGTACTTTTTAGTTTTTTTTTACAAATCAATTGATACAGTTATTAAACATACAAAAATTCATGACTTCATTTTTAGTAAATTTTTAAAAGCTCGGCATAACTCGGCAATAAGCCATCATACGAAAAATAAATTGTGTGCACACATACACGTCTACTAGAAGTATAATTGACCAGAGTATAAACAAAATTCACGACCTCATTTTTTTTTGGTTGTCCGCTTGGCCTGGAATGCCCCATATATACTATATTCCTCTTTTTATATATAAATTTCTTCTGTACGTGAGCATGTCACTGAATTCCTTCTAAACGGCTGAACCGATTTTGATGAAATTTTGTGTGCGTGTTCCAGTGGACTCGAGAATGGTTTAGATTCACAATTGGACCCGGTAGGTGGCGCTGCAGTTGAATTGTATGATTTGTGATTATCAAAGCTGGACGACGTCCGCTAGTATATATATATGGGCGACTGGTTAGTCACTAGTAATATTTTTACAGGATAATCATTAGTCGATTCTCGTTCTAAATCAATTAAAAATATAGCTGCCGTCCATAGACACTAGCAACAACAGGGGAGTCGCAAGTGCGTTGGTAGCCTGTGTTTACGAAGAAGAGGGGAAGTGGTTAGGGGGAGGAGGAGGGAGGGCTCCGACGCTCTCACTGACTGAACGAAACGCAACAATGCAAGCACTTTTACTTCACGTCGGTTTTCTGTGGGTCGGGTGGTAGTAGTAGGTAGTAGTAGAGAGGATCCAGCGGTATAAAACCCGATGCCTCGATAGTTTGCTGCCTACCCCATTATCGTATATATATAGTATCGTCGTCATAGCGGTCGAACTAATTAATATTTTCAAAATCCCTGCTACATATAGTATATATTCGTTGATAGCATGTTCGGACACCGCGTCGATGGACGTAGGTTTGAATCCTAGCAACGAAGTCGGAGTGCGCGGCGAAGGACACCATCCTGATGATTCTTGAAAACTTTTAAATGAGTATTTGGAGTAATGGGAGTCAAATTACTCCTATTACAATATTCCATTTTTTTTGCTTATTTATTGCAGATGCTTCGAGAAAACTGGGTAGAATTATGGAGAAGTGCAGTGGAGTCTGGAATTTAGGAGAATAGAATACGAGTATGCTGAACAATTTAAAGTACCTCATAACTTTAAAAAGGAGCAAGTGTGAGCAAGTATTTGTAATAAGGGCTAGACTGGGTTGAGGGATTTTTGTATAGAAATATTAATATCAGTTTTCGCAAACCTGATATTTTGGTACAAGATTTTATTATGTTTGCCATTGATGTCATTATGTAGGTGGTAGAGCGACGCTGAAGTTATTACTGGTTTTCAGCATGAATGGGTCGACTCGCCCGGGGTAGTATCACCTTCTCACAGAAAACCAAGGTGAAGGTGCTTTTCGTTCGGTCAGTGAGAGCGACGGAGGACCACCACCTTTCCCCTCCCCCCTCCCTAACTCCCCCCTCCACCCCAACATAGGCTGGCAACGCACTTGCGACTCCCCTGCTGTTGCAAGGGTCTACGGACGGTGGTGATCACTTAACATCAGGTGACCCATGTGTTCGTGTGCCACCTATATTACAAAAAAAATAATTAATCCATTGAATCTCATTACCTCTTTCCTGGTTCTTATTTCCCTTACTCTTGGGTAATGGGTGCCATAATTTTCTTTTTAATGAATACATTTATCTTTATTTACTGTGGTTTTAATTTCTACGTTTATAAGATAAAGCTTGGTTGATTGTTGTATAATCGTTTTGTTGTGTATACGTGCTGGCACATTAGGTTGCCATAGTAATAAAGAAGATATAAAAAATGTGACATATAACATGGGAAAAGAATGAGATTCTGAATCATATTCGAGTATTTTATTTTATAATACAAAAAGTATCGCCGATAGATTGATGTGAATCGTACATTTGGTCCATCGAGCTGGATTATATATCGGCAGGCGAATAAAATTGATACTTTTTGTATTTGGTGGAACACGAACGAAGCGAATCGTGGTTGAAAATGTATTCGCATTCAGGAGCACTGGTGTAAGGTCACCGGTAGGAGGTTGGAGACAATTTCCACAGTGAGGGTTTTCAAAATACAATTGATGTGGTAGACGGAGCCGGGAGATGTTGGTGTCCGTTCGTGTGAGCTATTGGTGTATCAAGTAGACAAACTGAGGCACGGATGGAAGTAGTCACCAGGAAAGTTGGACATAGTAATATCACAATACATGAAGTGACTATACTTGTTAAATTGTTAATGCGGTATATAATTTCTGTTAAATGTAGGAGTGAAAAGGAAAATTCAATAAGTTACTACAATTTATTACTTATCAAAAACATATGTTGCGAGTTTCGAAGATAGATTAGATAACATAGAATTAATTTGAGCTTGTTAAAATTTGATAAAAACTTGTAGTATTTTCTTTAGTTGCTGCATATTTGATTCAGTAATATTTGTGTGTGTATATTTGAATTTGTGTCACGTACGTCAAACTCTGTATATTCAAATTAATTTGTTATAAGCATGGAGGCGCTACTGAATTTCCAGTTAGATTTAAGTTCGAGAATAGAAAAAGCTTATACAAATTTTTTTTTGTACTTATGAAGTTATTTGCATGCTTATCAGACAGTTGGGTCCGATACCGCTTTTTCGAGATTTAGAATTTTTTAAATTCCTCAACTAATTTATTTTAAATTTTATTACACAAAGAAAATCTAAATAAACACAGCGAGAATGAAGTAATTTGTTTAAATTTTTTTTTGCGAAAAATTATAAGTTATTAACGCTTTATAATAACGTATTAATTTTGTGTGATTTCATAATTTCAAATTCATAGTTTAACATGTAATATATAATTTTGTGTGATTTCATAATTTCAAATTCATAGTTTAACGTGTGATATATAACATACCAATTTTTATAGTGCATGGCTGAATGAGCCAGAAGTTTGTATAGTGCTGCGCCACCTAGTGGCGAGTTATGGGTGAAATGGACAACATAGGAACCTTCTCTATTTAAAAATATTTCATGATAATCGGTCAAATGGTTTTAAATGGTCGATTTCATATATTGAGTGAGATATTTGTCAAAGAAAAACTTACCTATCCAAGACCCTGAAGAATCATCGATATATATTTCGGAATCTGGTGCTCGTAGTTGTGGCAAGAGCACGGCTGCAAACCCCATCACCATTCCCAGCTGGGACATGTTGATAGACACTCCCGCCACCACGAAGCACTAGAACAAGGTGTTGGCGTAATAATTCTTCGAGATTGTAATCCGAGAATACTAAGCCTGTGCTTTCGATGCAAGAAAAAAATGGTGATAAGACCATATCATGCATTTACCAAGAGTTTGACTGAACTTAAAAATATTGATATATGGGGCATTTCACGCCAAGCGGACAACGAGAAAAAAATGAGGTCGTGAATTTTGTTTATACTCTGGCCAGTTATACTTCTACTAGAAGTGGATGTGTACACACAAATTTTTTTTCGTATGATGCATTAAGCACTAAGTTTTAAACTATTAGCGTCTTTCGATCACGTTTTAATTTTTTTTGTGAATAATTAGTACATTTAAAGCTTTAATTCAAGGTTAAAAATATTTATAAAAAAAGTGTCAAAGTTACTCAAATATCGATTTGAAACTTTCACTTCCAGTTTACTATACGTAAAAAAAAATCAAATTTAGAATTCGACAAAAAATTTAAAAACTTTAACTTTTTAACTATAAGAAACAGTACTTTTTAGTTTTTTTTTACAAATCAATTGATACAGTTATTAAACATACAAAAATTCATGACTTCATTTTTAGTAAATTTTTAAAAGCTCGGCATAACTCGGCAATAAGCCATCATACGAAAAATAAATTGTGTGCACACATACACGTCTACTAGAAGTATAATTGACCAGAGTATACTAAAGATAACCATAAAATTGAAGGTTTTATGAACAGAATTAAGGAAAAGTTAACGTATATTAGAAGAACAATCAAGAAAAGGGAGTTTTATAAGCCGATATTAATAATGATAACTTTTCCTTAATTCTGTTCATAAAACCTTCAATTTTATGGTTATCTTTAGATTCTTTATTCAATTGACTTGCAGCGACCATTTTATTTAGTTCATCCAGTTCTTCGTTACCCCTTAGCCATATGAAGATACGTTTGCAGTCCTCGTAGCGACCCTGATCCGCCAACCAGCTTGGAGATTCTGGTAATGATACGCTTTAGATTCTTTATTCAATTGACTTGCAGCGACCATTTTATTTAGTTCATCCAGTTCTTCGTTACCCCTTAGCCATATGAAGATACGTTTGCAGTCCTCGTAGCGACCCTGATCCGCCAACCAGCTTGGAGATTCTGGTGATGATACGACGATAATTAAATCAGCAAAGGTGATGCAAGCCAAGACTAGAGCCGCAGTTTTCCAATGTAGATAAGAACCCAGGGCGTGTGTAGTTAAAGTACCAACTGCCATCAATAGAGACATACTCATAGAAAACGGTCCCCTGTTTTTTGGGCTGGTGTATTCACCTATAACGGTCGGGACTACACAGGAGGTCATGCCGAGTGAGAGTCCTTGGAGAATTCTGGCCGTGAGGAGCCACGTCATACCATTTGCTGTGCCGATTGCTAGCCAGCCAACAAGGACTATTAGTATACTGATGATATTGGCCACTTTTCTGCCGTACTTGGCCATTAAGGGCGGTGCGATGAAGTTGCCAAGGATGAGAGTGAATCCAGGTATAGCAGCTATAATCAGAATACATATATTTTTAGTTATACTTAGCGGTTTTATTTTTCCTTTAATTTGATATACAATGTTAATGTGATTAAATAAGACCGGACTGTATTTTATTTTAGGTACCATTACAGATTGACAATCACATTGATAACGAAACTATTATAGCATTACAAATCTCAAATCTAATTACAAATTTTATACATCATTTTAAATTGTAACTATACGCACAACCTAGTGTGAGTCTATATATAATTCAATAATATAGATATATACACACAGTTATACATACATGTGAATAAATTAACATTTATGATTCAGAGACAAACCTCTCAAAATGTATTAGGCTGTAGTGAAATATGTTGTAGTTATTGCACATTCGAAACAGCGGACTGTTTTTTTAATGAACTAAACGAGTGGGTATTCTAAAACGAATTTGCTCAGGCAGGCCACTATTAATAGTGAAGTATTTATTGTGTTTAAGTATTTATTAAAAGTAGTGATTTCATTTTGATTTTATTGAAATGAATTAATTGCAACACTGGACTCAATGCTGGCCGTCTATCTTCAATTATGTTAAACGACACACATTTGTTTTACTTATTGGTGTTTGACAATATTTATACTGTTCTGTACCTTTTCTAGGTGATTGTCTAAATATAAAAAAGAGTATTGCTCAGTTTGTGTATTTATTAAATAGTTCTGGAATTATATAAATTCGTTCCATTCCTCCTACATATCAAGTTATACTTAACTCGAGACTAGCTTTACATTGTTTTTTCTATAAAAAGGCATTTGATTGCTTTCCCCCCTTACTATTCCATTCTGTTAACGGTCGAGCAGCGTTCAAATCGTCAGGATGTACAATTTTCCCTCTAAATTCGTCCTCAATGTCTTGTAACGTTCTATCTTTGGTTTCGGGAAGGAAAAACCAAGCCACAATTAAACAGTGCACTAGGATACACCCATACAACAAATAAGCGCCTTGAACACCGACATTTTTGAAGAGATATGGTAAAGTCTTTACTGAGATAAAAATGTTTAAGGAACAGAATACAGAACTTATACCGCTGGATAAACTCCTATATTCTAAGGGGAATATTTCACCAGCTATCGTATAAGGTAATGGTAAAGAGCCAGTTGCAACTGTAAACATATGTACTAGAATTAATGTAATGCCTATAAGGGGATGATCGAAAACGATTAAATTATGCGTTTTGGCGTACACATAACCCGCTGTTATGAAAATTATTATGGCATTCAAACCTACGGTACTAAACAACATAGTACGGCGCTTAATTCTTCTTATAATGTATACCGCGAAAATGCATGAACTTATCCTTTGAATGCCCATAACGATGATCACAAAAGAGACATTAGTTTCAGGGCCAACAATATTATATATTACATCCACTGCGTATGGAGCTAATACATTTATCCCACCCCATTGTCCAAGGGTGAATAGATGAATCATTATTAATATCGGCTTATAAAACTCCCTTTTCTTGATTGTTCTTCTAATATACGTTAACTTTTCCTTAATTCTGTTCATAAAACCTTCAATTTTATGGTTATCTTTAGATTCTTTATTCAATTGACTTGCAGCGACCATTTTATTTAGTTCATCCAGTTCTTCGTTACCCCTTAGCCATATGAAGATACGTTTGCAGTCCTCGTAGCGACCCTGATCCGCCAACCAGCTTGGAGATTCTGGTGATGATACGACGATAATTAAATCAGCAAAGGTGATGCAAGCCAAGACTAGAGCCGCAGTTTTCCAATGTAGATAAGAACCCAGGGCGTGTGTAGTTAAAGTACCAACTGCCATCAATAGAGACATACTCATAGAAAACGGTCCCCTGTTTTTTGGGCTGGTGTATTCACCTATAACGGTCGGGACTACACAGGAGGTCATGCCGAGTGAGAGTCCTTGGAGAATTCTGGCCGTGAGGAGCCACGTCATACCATTTGCTGTGCCGATTGCTAGCCAGCCAACAAGGACTATTAGTATACTGATGATATTGGCCACTTTTCTGCCGTACTTGGCCATTAAGGGCGGTGCGATGAAGTTGCCAAGGATGAGAGTGAATCCAGGTATAGCAGCTATAATCAGAATACATATATTTTTAGTTATACTTAGCGGTTTTATTTTTCCTTTAATTTGATATACAATGTTAATGTGATTAAATAAGACCGGACTGTATTTTATTTTAGGTACCATTACAGATTGACAATCACATTGATAACGAAACTATTATAGCATTACAAATCTCAAATCTAATTACAAATTTTATACATCATTTTAAATTGTAACTATACGCACAACCTAGTGCGGGTCTATATATAATTCAATAATATAGATATATACACACAGTTATACATACATGTGAATAAATTAACATTTATGATTCAGAGACAAACCTCTCAAAATGTATTAGGCTGTAGTGAAATATGTTGTAGTTATTGCACATTCGAAACAGCGGACTGTTTTTTTAATGTATGATTTGTGATTATCAAAGCTGGACGACGTCCGCTAGTATATATATATGGGCGACTGGTTAGTCACTAGTAATATTTTTACAGGATAATCATTAGTCGATTCTCGTTCTAAATCAATTAAAAATATAGCTGCCGTCCATAGACACTAGCAACAACAGGGGAGTCGCAAGTGTATATATATATATGTGTATATGGGCGACTGGTTAGTCACTAGCAATATTTTTACAGGATAATCATTAGTCGATTCTAGTTCTAAATCAATTAAAAATATAGCCTGTGTTTAGGAAGAAGAGGGGAAGTGGTTTGGGGGAGGAGGGAGGAGGGGCTCCGACGCTCTCACTGACTGAACGAAACGCAACAATGCAAGCACTTTTACTTCACGTCAGTTTCCTGTGGGTCGGGTGGTAGTAGTACCCCGGGCGAGACGACCCATTCATCCTGAAACCAGTATAGCTTCAGCGTGGCTCTACCACCTATGCGTGGTTTCGTGTTCAGTGAAGCGTGAAGGAACAAACAAAAAGGATAATTTTTAGAGACGTGCCGATTATAGCTGACTT
This sequence comes from Antheraea pernyi, assembly GCA_015888305.1. NCBI lineage: Eukaryota > Metazoa > Arthropoda > Insecta > Lepidoptera > Saturniidae > Antheraea > Antheraea pernyi. The sequence goes on from MU159203.1 coordinate 259,297, forward strand.
GGCTGACTTTTACATATCTACTTTTATGTATATGAGGAATACATAAAATTGCTCAAAAATGAATACATAAATGCGCTCATTGCCGAATAGTCGCTACATCCCAAATAATTTTTCGATGTTTAACAAAAGGGGCTAGTGTCGGTATCATAGAAATACTAAACCGCTTTACTCGCAGGTTCCTTACTCTATGGTCGGTATTATTATCCAAGGGTATGAACTCTGCGTCCACTGTTGCAAGTTACGGCACCGGTCATTGCACCTAGGTGTATTTTGTTTATATCCATATTTTGGAAAGTCTTACAACAAATACTAATAAAGGTTTTCATAGTTGTTTATTAGTATTTGTTTTGATATTATTATTTTATATGTTAAATGTGACCATGAAGTATTATATCCTAGAATACTGTGAGTGTTTAAGCTATCACCTGGTGTATATAGTGTTTGGGCCGATTTATCGAAGTATTCTCAAACACCAATCACTGGTGCTTGGTCTTCTAATGGGCTTCTCACTACCAATGAGTGCGCGTAAAGCACAAGCATTGTGCTGCCGTCAACTTAGCAAATCATTATACGCACTTGTTGTTTGCACGACATCGGTACTACTAAGTCACATGAAAGTTCGCGCGTCGCTGGGTTTGATTACTGTTTTCATACACCCTGTGTTCCAAAACTCTTATACAAATGATTGTATATTGCGCTGCCGGCTCGTGTTTTATTAACTTTTATATATGAACATATTGAGTGTATAATGACGTGCTTAACAATCATATATCTTAAACGGCTGATACATTCATATGTGTCTCGTGAATGGCGCTGCGACGGATACGTGCTTGAGGTTCATGGTCTGGGCCTTAGACGATCGTCAGGTGAGTGAGATTGTTCTTTGCCCTGTTATTGGTGAGAGAGGATCCAGCGGTGTAAAACCCGATGCCCCGGTAGTTTGCTGCCTACCCCATTATCGTATATATATAGTATCGTCGTCATAGCGGTCGAACTAATTAATATTTTCAAAATCCCTGCTACATATAGTATATATTCGTTGATAGCAGTTTACAACAAAGCCGCAAAGCCTTTGCCTGATGGTAAGCATTATCCAAAAAAAACATCGAACATCAATAGCATCGAAAGATACGCCATCCTTCTCCGGTCGTCACTGTCATGCCGTCCTGAGTAAATAACCCTTTTATATATAGGTTAGTTTTTATTTTAATTGGGTCCGGTAGGTGATGCTGCGAACGGGTTCTAGGCTTATTTTAAAATATTCCTCACATACCAACTGGTACACAACCAACAAACTCAATATGTTTGAGTGAGTCCCTGGATAGTTTTGATTCACAAAAGGAAACTGTAGGTGTTGTTGCAAGCAAGTATTTGTAATAAGGGTTACACTGGTTTGAGGGATTTTTGTATAGAAATATTAATATCAGTTTTCGCAAACCTGATATTTTGTTACAAGATTTTATTATGATTGCCATTGATGCCATTATGTAGGTGGGAGAGCCACGCTGAAGTTATTACTGGTTTTCAGCATGAATGGGTCGACTCGCCCGAGGTAGTATCACCTTCTCACAGAAAACCAACGTGAAGTAACAGTGTTTGCACTGTTGCGTTTCGTTCGGTCAGTGAGAGCGACGGAGGACCACCACCTTTCCCCTCCACCTCTCCCTAACTCCCCCCTCCACCCTAACATAGGCTGGCAACGCACTTGCGACTCCCCTGCTGTTGCAAGTGTCTATGGACGGTGGTGATCACTTAACATCAGGTGACCCATGTGTTCGTGTGCCTCCTATATTACAAAAACATAATTAATCCATTGAATCTCATTACCCCTTTCCTGGTTCTTATTTCCCTTACTCTTGGGTAATGGGTGCCATAATTTTCTTTTTAATGAAACGCTAAATTCTATAAAGCATAGAAAAAGATAAAGAAGGCAGCTACACCTTCATTCCATTAGTCTAAGATGCAACCATTTGACGTGGAATAGACATAGATAGCCATCTATTACAATCAATGTCCACATCACCACTTAACAACAGCTGAGATTATATATTGAAATGCTTAACATAATAACCGTTAACAGCTAGTCTAAATTAGAGTAGCCTAGGTAACCCGCTGTAATTTTAGCTGCCTCCCAGTGAAATTTCCGTTAAAACAGGCAGACAGACAAAAAATTTAAAAATTGCATCTTTGTAACCAGTAGTGTGTATACATTTTCATACATGTATACATTTTTTTTATTTTGATATTACATACAGACACTTAATTTTTATTATATGTATAGATATAATAAAACGATAACGGGACGAAATCTGTACATTAAATATTTTAAAGAATACTCTCGTGGGGCTTAGAATCAATGACAGAGAACATTTCCATAGTCTTTAAAACTGTTGTCTCTCTGTTTGTCTGTCGGTTTGTACGCGATTCACGCAAAGACTACTGGACAGCTTTTGACGAAATTTTTGTATGGTAATATTATATATACTGGTATAACATATAGGATAGATGTTTTAAATCCATAGATACTAGCAACACCAGGGGAGTCGGAAGTGCGTTGCCAACCTGTGTATGGGGAAGGAATGGGGAAAGGAGAACGGGGAAGAGAAAAGGAGGGGGACCCCCGGCGCTCTCACTGACCGAACGAAACGCAACAAATGTATAGTAACTTGTTTCAATATCATCAAGTCAATTATTAAATACTGATACATAAAACGTACTTGACGGATATATTAATGTTCCAGTCGTTTCAAATTGATTAATCAAATTTAATAGGTACTACTAGGTACTTCAACTTATAAAAACTTTTTATAGGTTTGTACCGGCAAATTTATTATGTACTTTATTGTTCTTAATCACTATTACTTGTTCGCTTTACGTAATATTATAAAATATATACGAAAACCTGATCAGTTTTTTAAGTATTACATATACACAATTATACACAATACACAATTTTTAAGTATCAACTAAATCATAAATCGTATAAATGTGTGTCAAAATACATACGAAAGGACAATAAGAGACAGAGGTATTGCGATTTGTAATATGTAGGAAAGAATAAAGTAAATAGTCATTTGTTGCGTTATAGATTTCTGTTCAGTGTATGATAAAGATTATGAACCGGTTGTCTGACCTTTAGTTGATTTTGCTAATTAGCTATGGTTCAGTTTAACATTATCTGTTTAACAACATTTGTTTACGCTATGACATGTGACTTCATGTTTAATTATAAACTAGTTAACATCTTATGACATGTGACGTCATGTTTAATTATAAACTAGTTAACACCTGCGGCTTCGTCTGCGTTGTTTATTATCTTAATAAAATGTCTCACATAATTCTAAAAAATACAAACAATTTATATTTTCAATCTTTTAATCTGACAAGAGATATGAAATACCAGAGAAACTCAAATTTTCGAAAATCAAAAATAACTGATAATTAGAGATACCCTAACTAGACAAAGCTTAAAGGTTTAAGAATAGGTAAAGGTTTAAGATATATATTTTTTCTAAATTAAAACTCGATTTAATTTATGTCAAAAAATTCGTATCAAATAAATAAATTCGTAATATCTTTGACTTTTTTTCTGCAAATGTTCATTTTTTTGGACCATTAAAAAAAAGTTATGTCCAAAAAACTAAAAAAGAACTATTTTTTGAACGAGTAAAAAAATGACGACATATATCATACCATGAGGGCTTTATTGAGATGTAGTAAAAATATCACAAAATAGACAAAAAAAAAATTCAAACCGCTCGATTTGTTGTGGAATACTCCATAAATATATAAATAGTTTGGACGAGACTGGAATGCCTTTATCTACTTTTCTCTCGTACTTAACTCGCGCTGTCATTAAAATTACAATAACTTTTGATAGACCGAAGCGATTTTAGTGAAACAAAAACTAAATATTACCAAATGCTACTATATAATATACTATGCTAAGATATGCTTTATGATTTTAAGATTTGCGATGCTTAAAGATCTTGTCATGAACACAGTACTTTAGCAGAGATGCGTTTTCAAACAAACTGACAGACAGATTTACCAAAAAATGATTTAAATGTGTTTTATTACTTTTTCCAAGACACCTGCAACGATTAAATATCATGAAATTAGTTCTTAGTAAACTCAAAGATGCCAAAAAATATGTTTTGGTCAAGTTTCAGTGTTATAAAAGCTATAGATTGGAAGATAATTTTTTTTTTTAATTTTCAACGCCCCCGCACATCCCTCTGGGGGTGGAATATCATAAAATTATTTTTTAGTAAATTCAAAAATGCCAAAAGAAATATTCTGGCCAAGTTTCAGAGTTCCAAAAGCTATAGATTGGATAAACCAATTTTTTTAAATTTTTAACGCCCCCGCACAACCCTCTGGTGTTGAAACATCATGAAATTAGTTCTTAGTAAACTCAAAGGTGCTAAAAAAAATGTTTTGGTCAAGTTTCAGAGTTATAAAAGCTATAGATTGGATGATAATTTTTTTTTAATTTTCAATGCCCCCGCACATCCCTCTGGGGGTGGAATAACATAAAATTATTTTTTAGTAAATTCAAACATGCCAAAAAGAATATCCTGATTAAGTTTCATACCTATAAGAGCTGTAGTTTTAAAATGTAATTTTTTTTAATTAACGCTCCCGCAACCCCTCTTGGGGGTTGAATTTCGTAAAATCCGTTCTTAGCTGATCTCTACTCGGTGAGAAGAATATTCCTACCAAATTACAAGTCTTTAGCTATACGTGAAATATACGTGGAAATCTCTTATTATATGTATAGATTAATCGGCGATAGTGTTATCAATTTTACCATTTGGGCATCATTTTACATTCTTATTCGTACTGTCAACAAGTCTTTGTTTATACAATTGTCTCTATTCGTCACACTTCACGCGTCATACGTTTACAATCTACAATATTTTATATACCACTCGACAGTTTTTTGCAATCCAAAAAGAAGGATTTTATGAATCTTTTATTTTATAGAAAACTAGGATAATAAATAACAAAGTAGTAACAAACGTAAAGGCCAATTACAAGTTTTCACTTATAGATATATAAGCGTGTAGAAAAAATTACAACCATAATTTACAAATTAAAAAATTATATTAACATACAAACACAAAGTCAGAATTGTTGAAAGAAGTTTCTAGATATTTTTTGTCCAAGAAAAGATACGCCTGTGTAAAATAAGTTTACATTATTGTCTAGACAATTTAAGTTATTTAGACTTTGATTTCAGACTTAGCAAAACCAGTAATAGTTTCTTAGGTAATAGTGTTAGGTTTTACAATAAAGTCCCAAAACATATTACCGATTTGCCGGACTGTAAATTTAAGCACCATGTCAAGCGGGTTTTAGTGTTGAAAGGCTACTATAGAGTGGATCAATACGTGAACGATGGTGACGTCTGGAATTGACTCCTCTCTGTGCATCCACTAAAAACGGTATTGTAACGTATAATGTATTTGAAATATATATATATGTTAAAAAGATGTACCCAATCGAATTTCTTGCCGGTTCTTCTCGGTGACTGGGTTGTTTTCCGAACCGGTGGTAGTTTTGACGTTCATAAGCGCCTTATTAGGGCCTAAACTGAATAAAGTATTTTTGATTTGATTTGATTTAAAAAAAAACATAGTGCATTATTTGAGACAGGTAAATAACACCACTAGTTGGCGGTCAAGTAAAGCATTGTAAGAAACGCTAAAATGCCTTCGACCCCATATTATAAAGTAATAGGAAAATACAGAAATATAAACCTCCAGGTATTTGTAATCGCCGAAACGTAGTTTATAACAGCACGGTATTAGACAAAGTTAATGTAAAAAGTAAGTTAAGTAGACATAATAACATTCAATGAATAATTATTGAAACATAGAGTACTTGACCACAAAGCAATTTCACTCTTATATCCTAGAAAATAAATTATGCATTTGAAATGAAGACTGCAAGTGAACAGGTAATAACATTAATTAACATGAACCTGGGTGAGTGAGTAACACAAAAGTGCATAAATAGTGTAAATCGATGGAGGTTATAAAAGAAAGTTAAATATCTTACAGTCGTTTCTTACGAATTAATGTGGCGACATAGACACTACTTCGTTCTTTTATAAAATCGGTATCTGATCTTCTTTTTATAACTGGTAATGTTGTGTTTTTACTTATTTATTTCAAGCACCAACAAGATTTACACTTGGACAGTCCAATACATTCATTTATAAAGAATAGACTCTATATAAGTTCAATCTTAATTATAGGTATTTGCAAATGACTTAACTAACTAAATGGTTAAAATTAACTAAATGGTTAAAACGAAAAAATTAACTTAACGTATATTATTCTAATATTCTTTTTATCTTAAATTACTTAAATAAATATCTTTGTATTAGTTGAGACTATTTGTATAGACGGCTAGATTTGAGATTTTGGATTTGGAATTATGAAGCGATATCATTCTATTCGCTGTAGATGCAAAAGCCCAAATTTGTTTGGAAATAATTCGTTGAGAAAATATTAACGTTTCACGGGAACAGTTATATCAACTTGCCCGGTCGTGAACACGTTCTTCCAGAAGAAACCTACAAAAGTGGGTCACACGCCACCCAGATTGATTACTTGTTTATAAGAAGGAGCCAAATCGGCAAAGTAACTAACTGCAAGGTTTTTCCAGGAGAAAGTCTCACAACGCAACATCGCATCCTTGTCATTGATTTTCTGGTAGTACCTAGGAAGAAAGTGCCCGAGCGACGCAGTCCTAGACCCAAGTGGTGGCTGCTGAATGGACCACAGAGAGATGACTTTCGCGATGCCGCTCTTCAATTAGACTTCAGTGCAAGCGACGAACAATCCGCGAATAGTTGGTACTCTGAGATCCAGTTGGCAGTCAGTACGCTTGGCAAACAGGTACTTGGTACTTGAAGGGAGGCCGTGTCATCGACAAGGAAACGTGGTGGTGGAATGTGAAGGTGTAGGAGGCGATTCGGGAGAAGAAAACGCGCTTCAAGAAGTGGCAAGAGACCAGCTCTCCTGAAGATCATGACGCGTATAAAGCAGCTAAGTATGCCGCCAAGCGAGCCGTTGCCAAAGCCCGACATGATAAATTGTCACCATTATATGACACTTTGGAGACCAAAGAGGGCCAAAAATCCATCTTTCGTTTGGCAAAGGCACGCGAGAAAGCAACGCAGGATATTACCAAATGTCTTTGTGTGAAGATCTCAGATGGCACCCTTGTTTGCGACCCAGGTATGGTGAAGGAGAGGTGGCGGAGCTACTTCAGTGAGTTACTAAACACTCAACGCGCAAATATATCCCCACCAGAACTGCCTCCTAATCTCGGGCTTGTTGCCCTTATATTGTCTGACGAGGTACTACGTTGTCTCCGCAGCATTAAAACTCGAAAAGCCGAGGGTCCTGATGACTTACCGATTGAAGCGTGGAAATCGATGGGGCCTTATGGTGTGACTATACTCACTGACCTTTTTAACCGCATACTCACTAGTCGCAGTATGCCTGACTTTTGGAGATCTAGCATCATCACTCCAATCTACAAAGGTAAAGGCAGTGTACAGGATTATCGTAACTACTGAGGGATTAAAATCATGTGTCATACCATTAAGCTCTTCGAACGCGTAATCGATGCCAGGCTCCGGCAAGAGTGCTTCGTCTCGGAGAGTCAGTACGGGTTTCGTCCAGGCTATGGCACCATAGATCCTATCTTTGCTCTTAGAATGCTGGCCGAAGCATACAGGGAGAGAAATAAGCCATTGCACATGGCTTTTCTCGACCTGCAAAAGGCCTTCGACTGCGTACCACGTCTAGTAATTTGGTGGGCTTTGAAGGAGAAAAACGTGCCACAAACCTATATTGACATCATCCGAGACATGTACCACAACCCGAAATCTGTAGTGAGGACTGCCGTTGGAGTCACTCATTCATTCCCAATCACAGTTGGCGTCCACCAGGGCTCAGCTCTAAGCCCTTTTCTGTTCAGCATAGTGCTTGACGTAGTCTCGGCAAAGGTCCACGAACCATCCCCGTGGCTAATGATTTATGCCGATGACATTGCGCTGACAGACGAGAATAAGCAGAGACTGGAGGACAAGGTAAACCAGTGGAATGAGGCGCTGGAGAACGGTGGTCTAACACTCAACGTTACGAAGACCGAGTACATGGCTTGTAGTAGCACGGACTCCGACCCCTTAAAAATAGGTAACGAAAGCGTCGCGAAGACCAGCAGCTTCAAATACCTAGGGTCTGTGATACACAAGTCCGGGTCAATCGATCACGACGTCCAATCTCGAGTAGGTGCCGCTTGGGTGAAATGGCAAAGGGTCACCGGCGTTCTATGTGATCAAAGGATACCGGTGAAGTTAACACAAGGTCTGGTGTACAAGTGCATCATCCGACCGGTCTTGTTGTATGGCAGCGAAACGTGGCCGGTCCTAGCTAGACATGTGCAGCAGCTACACGTCACTGAGATGAAGATGCTACGTTGAATGTATGGCGTTACGCGATTAGATCGCATTCGTAACGAACACATCCATGGGAGCCTTAGAGTCCGTGACATCGCAGACAAGCTGCAGGAGAGTCGACTTCGCTGGTACGGCCACATAAGTCGCAGGCCTCCAGACTACGTCGGAAATACATGCCACAACATAACTGTACAGGGCCCAAGGTCTCGTGGCAGGCCCAAGAAACGCTGGTTGGACGTGGTAAAGGCTGACTTAAAGGAAAATAACCTCACTCAGAAGGATGCTGAAGATCGGGCAAAGTGAAGGAAGCTTAGTAAGAAAGCGGACCCTGGCACCAGGCCGGAAAAACACTAGGAAGAAGAAGAAGAGTTATATCAACTCTGCTTAGTAGTTCAGGTGCATCCAAGATTCCACTCCCTAATTTGTAGATAAAAGTGAGATCAAGTAACCCTCTGCGTTCTTTTAAAGCGTTTAAATAAAAATATTGGAGTCTGTCTTGGTATGTGAGAAGTTTTTCCCCTAAGTGACAGTTGTATGTCAATGCCACAAGAATCATTTCTGCATCTTTTCCATGTTATTATTTGCCTACATTTCGTAATGAGGGTTCTATACAACACTGCAGTATTCCAAACCGTTACGAACGAATGAATTAAATAGCGCAATCTTTGTAGAGAAACGCTATCATCCTAAACGTTCGGCTTGCGACGCATCCATTTTTCTTGCACTCCATCAACCGATGCGACCGTGTAGAAGAGAGATAGCGGCATCGCACAACCTACACGTGAACTGTTTTGTCAACTGTTTGTAAAGTGAAAAGTGAATGTGGATTCCATTATTTATTACAAGAACAATTGCGGCAACACATGTATATAAGTTGTAAATAAATTGTTAATAGCACTTGTTACTTGTAGTTAATATGTATAATTTAATTTAGAACATATTTGAATTAACAAGTGCGAATAAATGTTAATTTATCGCAAAATTTTTAATTTTCAATTATGTTCTTCCTTGTATTATACAAGGTAATGATAATTTAGTGATAATAATTCAATTCAATTAATAAAAGTATGTAATTTTTCATCAATGTTTTCTTATCGTCGGTAAGCCGACTTTACAGACAACCAATGTTTTAATTAAAATATGATGGTTGACTGTATTGAAAGCTCTACTGAAATCGGTGTAGATCACTTCGACACAATATCTTTGGTCGAGCAGGGTGGATAATTGATTAATAAAACTTTTAAGGTTTGTAGAAGTGGACCTAGCCTTCACAAAACCATGTTGATCTATAGATACCGCTTGCTTCAAGTGTCACGTAAATAAAGGATGTAACAGTAATTCAAAAACCTTAGCAAATATAGATATCATTAAAATTCGTTTATAGTTATTGATCAAATGTTTATGGCCATTTTTAGGTAAAGGGATTAGTTATCCCTTGTGATCAATTTTGACTGCAAGAAATTTAGCAAGTAGTTATATTGTGGTTCCAAATATGTTGCTGATGACAAACCTCATTTGACACGCTGTTAGTATTTTTATATCTAATGTACACGTTACATTTTACTATAAGTGGCGTGCGTATCGTACTTACAGTTGCTTTTAAAGAGCATTTCTATAATTGTACATAGTCTCACAATTTTATAATTCTTTAATACGAATAAAAAAGCGCGTGCGGAGCTGCGGGTATAACTAGTCATTAATATATTTTGCCTAGAGAACATTTGTTGCACTGCTTCTAAAAATAGTACACTAAATGCAACTTTGTTTTTGCGAGATCGCAAATCACTTTGTATTATTGGTTCAAGTGGTAATAGCTTTCAACAATATTTAAACAAATATATCCTTTATTATCAGTAATGTTATGTATGTTCTCAATTGAAGATATTTACAGTGTTGAAATTGTAAAAAAACGTAAGTACAATAATTATTTTCGTTTTAAAAGAAAATATATGTATCACAGCAAATACACGGACAATATAATAGTAGAATAATAGAGTAACAGAAAAAATAAAGAAATTAAACGTTAAAACCTATTAAAATAATACCACTGTTTTACTGCAAAATCGCATAATTCAGCATGTGCTGGTTGTCACCTTTACAAGTGATCCCAGTATAATATATAATATAATAATAACTCTATAAATAATATCATAATAACACTATAAATGTGTATTTATTTATTTTAGGGTCGTTAACATGACAATACACTAGTAAATACATAAAAAGTAGGACTTGTATGATTCATTATAAACTTAGTCATATGTAGAGACAACCACAGCATGCTCCAACGATAAAAGAAATATTAAAGTAATTTACATATTTAAATATTAAACATAATAATACAAAAACAAGGAAATTGAAACAGAAAGAGAAATAAAATACTAAAAGTAATTGATACTCTAAAACAATATTTTAAAATATTAATACATAAGTAAATTTTCATATAATAATCAAAGTATCAAATACGTGAGTTATATAAATTAATTAATAAATAAAAGAAAAACAAGGTAATGTGATTATATCGGAGAGACGTCCAAATTATAGTTTTCGACACACGCCTGGGAGTCGAGTAGAAACATGAATAAATTATTATTATTTACCTGTTTCTTGAAAGGCGTAATCCATTGTCGTGGCATATTATTTTTATTTCAACACCTAATTCTCAATTAATATCACGTCCACAACGTTGTATTAAATTATTAAAATGTTTTATAATTGCAGTACAACGAGAGATCACACACGCTTATCTGAAGTCCCGGTCAAGATTCTTTTACATAGTAGTGATTTGCGATACGCATGTTTACGACTTATCGATAAACAGATAAAATTGTCGATTAAATCTTATAATTAGTAGGAGAGATTTCTTTCGTTATCTAGAATTAATTCACGTTAAAATATATTATTGCGTTTGAAATTCATTCTATACCGTTGTCTGAGCATAATTTAATAACATTTCGATTATAATCGTTCTTTTCTCGACTTCGGAAACGAATTATCACTATTAATAATTATTACTACCATCATTATTATGTCTGTATGCTTGGTATAAAGTGTCTTGTGATGGCTTTTGTATATTAACAAGACGGTAGTCGGCTTTTTCAAACTTTTATGTAATTTTTTAACGTAACAGATTTTATGTTCTGTGTTTATTATTTTTTATACACTTCACTTATATGTATATTAGACAACGAATATTACAAAAGATTCGGTCAGATAACACAAATAAAAATCACCTCACTACACAGTAAAATATCGCCAAAAACACCTTTTAAATAGTCACTATATGACAAATATTAAAGAAATAATATGAATTAGCTTAAATACAAATTATAAATACAGAGGCACTGTCTACGGCCGTATAATACGAACAGTAAACGAATAATGTTGTGAAGGTTATATACATCTTAATATGTATTATTTACCGGTTTACCTTCTAATTTATTGTTAGAAAATGTTGATATAGACGTAGTGCATCAACTGAACACAGTTCTATATTATGAGCAAATCTTGTTGTTTTTTATTATTATTTAATAAACAGACAACCCACTTAATTTTAAGCTATCAAAAAAGAGACAGCCTTGAAGCCACTCATAATAAATTAAGACTTCAGAGGACTTAGGTGGAACGGTTAATGTACATGTGTGTTTCCAGCCACAACTTAAAAATAGAACACAACAAAGTACCCAAGGGCAGATTCACTAACATCAATGTATAAAAACAATGGTTGTAATATCACTCATCTATGGAATTCATTATCGATGTGTAAGCGTCATTGCTAACAATAACTGTAATGATATTAACTCAGTAAACGAGAACTCTACTAAGCCCTTATGGATATACTAACTTATGCCCGTGGCTATGGTCGCGTTAAAGTAGATTTGATTTATGTTTCCGACGCAATAATTTTTTGTAGGTTACTTTATGTGCTTTTATGTACCCTTGACAACGTGTATACAACAACATTTAATGATGACTCTATCAAACTCAGATTCGCATTTAGTCTCATTCGCGTTTGAAATAGTGTTAGATTTTAAAACAGAACCCCAAAACGTATTACCGATTTGCTGGACTGTCATTTTAGCGCCATGTTAAACGAGTTTTGGTGTTTTGTCCACTTTATTTTTGGCAACCAATAGTCTAGATCAGGGATTCCCAAACTGGGTTCCGTGGAACCAAGGGGTTCCGTAGAATAGTAATCAGTATTGTGGCCGCCGCCTGTCAATATGGCGACACCTCTCGCCCTCATAAGTCACCGGCCCGCGGTTAGGCGGGGTGAGGTGGAAATGAGGTGAGACGTGAGGCGAGGCTGTTCTTTAGAAGCCCATAACTTGACAAATAAACGTGATAGAAAAAAAAATATGCATTCACATTCATACCTACTAGAAGTCCAAATAGACTGAATATGAACGAATTTCAGAACCTCACCTTTTTTTCGTGGTCCGCTTCACGTGAATATTATAATCCATATTTCAGTAATTCTATGCATGCATAAGTCCCTATTTCTCTATTAATTTACATGATTCTACCTATAATTCACATATTCTATAAATCAATACATACATCATTCTATAAATCACTACACTACACTACGTACACTAATTCTACACATGCTTCTACATATCCATAATTCAATCCCTATTACTATAAATATCATATCTATAATTCCATATTCAATAACTCAATACACACATAACATACTTACAATTCTATATTCAATTTATATCTCTATTCTATTATACTCGCATGAATTATCTAACAAAATCTATATTATATGTCAATAAATCTATATCTATGCTTTTTATAAAATATCATTAAATCTACGTATAAAACTATATGTAAGCTACTCATCGTATGCGTCGCCAATAATCAGTGTTCCGCCAAAATTATTTATTATTAGCTATTAAATAATACGACAGTTACAAATATTATTTCGAAATAGCGCAAAATATGTGATGAGAAGGACTCATTACTTCTATGTAAATAGGTAGGTAGTTAGCAAGCATTCAGCCCGGACTATGCATGGCCTAGTAGCGCACGTAGCCAGAGACAATGCGCGAATAATGTGTTTCAATTATATTAAACATTCTTAAAAAATGTTCTTATATAAATTTCAGTGTTGATTTGTAATCATTTGATATAGAATTCCATAAAATAAAAGGTGTTCTGTTATCTTGAAATTTTAGGAACCCTTGTTCTAAATTATTACTTGTTGTCAAGTTGATAATAATATTAGAAGTGTCTTGTGATAATGTTCATGTTCTGAGAAAATGGTGGCCCCCTTATTAGAACCTTCCAGGGAGTTTTTGTGGTATCTCAGAACTCATGCTCCTTGGTATTATTTTCCATCCACCTCACTTGTCCAATATAACCAAACTATATTACATAAAATGCCACCAACATTATAAAATATAGAATCAAATAACAGAAGACAGAAGATCCCGCCTAAAACTACCGGGTTTTGGTGTTACCTCTCTCTGTGCATCCACTTAAAAACGATTGTAACTTTATATTTGTATATTTAAAAGATAAACTAAATCGAGTGTCTCCTTTATTACTCGGTTGTTTTCATAACGGATGATAGGTTCATGGGTGCTTTTTTAGGACATAAATCGATTAAGGTATTTATGATTTTGATTAAAAATATTTATTAAGATTTCGGCAGCAGTAGGTACTTGCCAGTCAAACCCTGAAGGGTTATCGTGCTGTCACCCTGGGTCATATTCTTACAACACTACGAAAGATTATTTAAAAAAAAAAATAGTATGTATATGAGCTATGCAGAATTCATGCAGGATGCACGATAGATAACCAGATGATGAATAATATAAGTTATGCGGATGACATGGTACTGCTCAGTCCTTCGGTTGGTGCTCTGAGAAAACTTTTGCTTGTCTGTGAGACCTATGTTAATAAACATGGCTTAAAGTATAATATTAAAAAAAGTGAATATATGGTATTCACCGCTGGTAAAAACTTTTCAGAAAACGTACCCCCTATAAATCTTTATGGTATACCCTTGAATAGAGTATATGAATTTAAATATCTGGGCCACATTATCACGGCGGAAATGAAAGACAATAATAATATTGAAAGAGAACGTAGAGCGCTCGCAGTTAGAGGGAATATGTTGATTCGTAGGTTTGCTCGCTGTAGTGATGAAGTTAAAATCCAACTATTCAAAGCATTTTGTCAATGTTTTTATACGAGCAGCCTATGGATCAGCTTCAGTAAGAGGACTATGAACGCTTTGCGTGTCCAATATAATAATATTTTTAGAATGTTATTGGGATTACCACGATTTTGTAGCGCTTCTGGGATGTATGCAAATGCTAGGGTTGATGATTTCTACGCTATAATCCGTAAGAAAATAGCATCCATCCTGGGTAGACTTCACGATAGTCCCAATAATTTAATGAGAACAATGGTAGACATGTACGATAGTCCTTTCATGAAGCACTGGATATCTGTTGTAATATAATAGTGTAATGATCATCTTTTCATCCAATTTCATATTCATTTGTATAAAACATATTAATATAGTTACTTAATTTTATTTTTAAATTTACTACCATTTTATGTATTAGTATATAATTTGTTTTTGTTTTTGTGGACCCTTGTTGTCTTATGAATAAATAAATAATATAAAAACTGTCGTAGAAATACAATTTATCGACGTTTCTCGACATAAATATCGTTAGGTGACGTGCCTGCGGGACTACTATTATCATTTGTTTATTTAACACAGAGTATTTTGCTATAGAAAAATAAAATAAAATGGTTTTGCAATTATTATGTACATATAAAATTATTTTATTATAACGTACCTATATAGGCGAAATGATAAAGATGGCGTTGGACAGTTTTTCCCGGTATTTTAGATTGTCGCGTATCGGCTTTTATTTTTTAAAAGCTGGTTTATAATATTACTAAATAAGGACTTATAAATTTGTATTATTTGACCTTATATTAGGTATGTAGTATTAGTGGTTTTTTTCCGTAAAATAGTTATAACTGATATGTTGCTAAAAACCCCTGAAAAAGTTCTAACAGGGTCATCATTTAATTAGAATACTGATGTCTTTAATAGTGAGAATTTGTTGTTAACGTAGGAAGGAAAGTAAGAAGTAACACCAATCATATTAATCTTTTATATTTCTGAGAATTTTTTATTTAAGAACTATTAAAAAATAAAATAAGCGTCCATAGAGGATAATAGAAACGTTCTATATTTCTAAGTGAAACTTCTTATGAACCCTCCCATCGACATATAAAAACCCAAGACGCACAGTCTCGAATAAAAGTAGCGCTCAAAACCGACCGCAAAAACTCCCCAATATTATGTGTATTGTAGTTATAGTTATGCCATTAACTTATGATTTTACAAATCGCAAGCGACGCGAGATTATTTGAAATGACTGTATGACAATGACAAATTGTAGTTCGGTGAAGCTTTTAAGGCGTTGCCAGGTCAATAGCGTAGTCAGTTCGAGAAAAAAAATGCACAATCCAAAATTATGCACTCATTTTCGTGTGATGGCTGGAAGACGTTAAGCCGATTGCCGATTTGCTGGATATTGAGTTCAAGCAACATGTCAAGCGGGTTTTAACGTCTAAAGGATATTTATTATAGGCTGTATCAATATGTAAATGATGGTGACGTCTGAAGATGACGCCCCTCTCTGTGCATCCAGTAAAAATGAATGTAACTATGTTTGCAAAAATATGTACCATGAGAAGATAAATCAGATCGAGTTTCTTGCCGGTTCTGCTCCATGACTGGGTTGTTTTTCCAAACTGGTAACTTTGGTAACGTTCATAAACGCCTTTTCAGCGCCTAAATTGAATAAAGTATCGTTTTATTTTCATTTTTAATGTTCGTTTTTAATGTTTCGGGTATTGCAGAACAGAGAGACATACGCTCTTCTCGCTTTTGTCTTTCTCGTTGTCCGTGGTTACATGTACTGCGTTCTGGTGGCGTGGCGATAACTAAACACAATCTATGATATTCAAAAGTGGTCAATAAATTAGAATATTTCCCTGTAATACGAAAAACACTTCTGTCGGGTGTCTTTACGACTCGCCCTGTTTTTTATATATATTTAGCGCACCAATATAATGGTTACTGTAAGGTTAAACTACATATTGTTAACTGTAACATAAAATTACAGTGTAATCATTTAGTACACAGGCATGCGTGGCATTCACATGTTCAGATTAATACTTATAACTATATTGTATACTATAGAATTCGGTTATATTTTATTGTGGTATTTATGTAAGGTGTACTTGTATGAACCCAATACATCAGAAATTATATCTATATTGTTCATCGTACCTGAAATCTTGATACATACTCTTATTTACATATTGAACGATCAGTAATGGTCAGGAATGTTAAGGACATAAGAGATTCGCAACGCTCTACAAGGAGGTCTCAAGTAAAAGTGGTTAATAAAGAATACTTATATTCACAATTATTTTTTGTATGGCGTAGGTGGCAATTGAACAGGTGGGTCACCTGATGTTAAGTAATCACCACCGTCCATGGACACTAACAACACCAGTGGAGTCGCAAGTGCATTGCCACCCTTTGGGGGGAAGGGTGAGGGCAGGGAGGGGAGAGACGAGAGGGGAGGGTAGGTGGGCTTCCGGTTCCAGTTTATGGAAGACTAGCGGGCCCGGTGGCCGATGTGCTACCTTGATAATAAAAAAAACCTAAAATTCAACCGCAGCTCCACCTAACGGGTACAATTATCAATCTAAAACATTCTTGAATCCACCTGAACATTCACAAAAAATTTCATCAAAATCTGTCCAGCTGTTTAGGAGTTCACATACACATTATCTATACATATAATAAGAATGTGTATATCTAACGTGTCTCTACTTTTTAGATCTTTGTAAAGTAAAATGTTGCAGGTGTCTAGAAATAAGTAATAAAATACATTTCAATCATTTTTAGAAATGTCTGTATGTGTGTTTGTTTGTATGTTTGTTTGGACACGCATCACTGCTAAAATACTACGTGTATAGTAAAACCTCACCAAGAAAATCAAAACATATTCTCGAGTAACATATAGTTTTTGTTTCATTACAATCAAACCTCAAACCTACATCCATCGACGTTGTATCCGAAGATGCTATCAACAAGCCATCATCGCTTCTATGTGAGTGCAATAATTATGGGACCATATTATAGGACAATAGCCGAGGATGCTTCTGACTACAGAGTTATAAATCAAGATAGCACACTCTTCATTGTAAATTATCGTGAAGTACATAAGATAAATCCTTATACTTTGTTAGCTCCGAGTACAATGTTACAATTCTCGTTCTTAGTCATCATTCATTTGGAATTCACATGAGAATCGGTACTGCCTTCTATTGAAGAAAATACAAAAATTTTACCAGGTAAATTAGAATGTAACTCGTTTGTTTGCGGGCGTAACTATGTAAGTATATATAGAGATGCTATGGTTGCTTAGAACTGGTGTTGAGATTATGTAGATTTTATTTTACAAATGCTTATGTAGCTGCAAATCGTAATTATTTTTTTAGTTTTCCTATAATACGTATAGTTTTCCTTCCCGCGACCTGTAGGTTTTCCCATCACTCGACATGAAAGATTTACACAAAAATCGCACAGTTATAACTTCATATAGTAATAACGCAAAGTTATTCCTGCATAGGACAACGGTGATATGTATTAAGCACACGGTAACCACGTAGTAATTACACAGTAAACACGTAGTAATCACAGTTACCACACAGTAATCACATCATATAGTTAATAGTTGCGAAAGAACTCTGAAGTGTATACAGTAATACCACAAAGTCTGGCATCCATCTATGGAATATGACACCGTTTCGTTCCGAGAGAAACAAAAACAATAATCTCGTTTTCCTTCTCGCTTTTTGTAGGTTTTTTCATCACTCGATATGGAAGATTTACTATATCGCCATTTTTGCTGGCCTAACCCTTGAATTATGGCATAGATGTTTTGGTAATCCCACTTCTGATGTGTTATAGAATAAATATAGACAGCCGGTCGGTCAGGGAAACCAATAACACTCTGTATTCTACACTAACTTTCCAGGCAGAGTTTCGCCTTGCAACACCTTCCAAATAGAAATGCGTGTAGATCATTTTCTTATATTTTTTCTCCAACTGACTACGCTATTGGCCTAGCAAGCCTTGGCAGCTTCATCGGACTACGCGTGTAGATCAACGACATCTTGCCCTTTATATGCCGAACTCCAACCAATGACGTCTCACACCAGGGTGCAGAATAATGAGGGGTGTAGGTCAGAGTACCTCCAAGTGGCCCACCCCGGGCAACGCCGGCCTCCCCATGGCCAGCGGCTGATCTCTGACACAACCTTGGTTTGTTTTACGGCATTTTTTATTTTTTTTATTGTAGCACGGCGTGTACCTGTAAATTTGTATCTGAGTTAGACCTTGAAACGATGACCTTGGCAAGTATATGGATACCTGATAATGAAACCATGACGATCCACGTAGGAACATGGACTTCTGATGTTAGCAAGAGGGACAGTGCAACTTTCTCAATAAAAGGACAAGGGTACCCCCTCTATTGACAGGTTGTCAGACAGGAGTGGAGGTAGCTGTGCTGGCATGGTATCGGTGGCCTCAAATGAGGCGCGGGCATCTCCCTCATTGGGTAAATTCTTCCGGTGAGCCGAAAACATCTCGGCTTCAGGAACTGACGAGGACTTTGCCCAAAAGGCCTAAAAAACCTACTACATGTGAATACCTTCTACTAAAGGAGAAGGAGTCCGAGTTGGAAGCAGAGGTGGAGGTCGTAGCGCTAGCTAGGCGGGCCATAGAAAAACGGGCTGCCAAGCGACAGACCACTCCGGTCGCAGACGAGCAGCTGTCTTCAGATCTGAAGCAGAGGATCCTCGACGACGTCGGACTCATCATAAGAAGTGGCCCTCAATAAAACTGAGGTGACCTTTTTTTATGGCCTGCGCAAGACGATCACGAGTGGTACTCACTTGACCATCGTGGGTGTACAGATACCAGTTGACAATAAAATGAAGTAATTAGGTCTCATATTGGACAGTCGTTGCAATTTCAACGAACACTTCTGCCAACTGGCTCCGTGGGTTAAGCGAACTGCTTCGGCATTAGCAAGCATTTTGCCCAACATCGGTGGTGCTAGTGTTGGATCCCGCTCTCTGTATTTAGTAGTGTTTAGGTCCATGACCTTATACGGAACCCCAGTGTGGCACGAAGCCCTAACAGCCAAGAGTTCTGCTGTCCTGCGAAGTCTACACAGAATTATGGCTGACAGGGTGATACGTGCGTACCGCACAGTTTCGTGCGAGGCGGCTTGCCTGCTGGCAAGCTCCCCGCCGTGGGACCTACTGGCACATGTGCACGCGGCCACGAATCAATGGCGCGTGGAGAGATTCCGGTGGGGTGAGACTATCCCGCCGCGTGAGTAGGGGCCTCACAAAGCTCACCTTCAGGAGGTTTTCCCGACTGTGTGGAGAGACAGGCTGGCTTCAGCAGTGACTGGCCTTACTACAATTGCTGCGATATGCCCACTTTTAGTGAAATGGGTTGAGAGACCTCACGGCACGCTTACCTTTCACGTGGTGCAGGTACTTACTGGTCACGGCTGCTTCGGCAAGTACCTGCACAAGATTGCCGGAAGGAAGCCTAGTGCCATCACTGTGATGGGTGTGAAGTCAAGACATCCCAGCATGTACTGGAAGAGTGCCCTGCATGGGCAGTAGAGCGCCGCGAACTCACTGCAGCAGTGTGCGATTATATCTCTCTGTCGGCTGTGATCAACTCCATGCTTGGCGGAGAGAGGGCTTGGAACGCGGTTGTCGCTTTTTGTGAAAGCGTCCTCTCACATAAGGAGGACGCGGAAAGAGAGCGTGAGAGGGCTGCCGATGCTCTGGCTGTCCACCGAAAGAGAATCGGCCGCAGAAGTCATAGAGGTGGAGAGAATCGCCCGCAGAAGTCGTAGAGGTGGAGGCCTCCCTAAGTAATCTCCAGACGATAGATGCGGGGGCGTTTATTGCCGCAAAGGAATACTCTTGAAGGAGAAGCACGGCTTGCCGCAGCTTCTATATGTGGCAGGAGAGAGAGTAATAGCCTCTCTCTCGAGACGAGGTTCCCCGTCCCGACCATCTACGGAGAATCCAAGCGCGTGGCCAGAGTGGTGGGGCAATGTTAATTGTGAGACCACACCCTGATCCACAATCGCGCAAGGAGGCAGAGTGGTTTTAAGCCGGTAGGAGTCCGGCATAATCCTCGCGCTGTCCCCTGGCTGTACCCACGGGGGTATCCAATGTAGAATTTTCCACTCTTAAATAATAAAAAAAGGGTGAATAATAAACAGCCGATAACTTCAACCAATAGCGTTTGAAGTCATTAGTAACACACCCGATCTAGTCAATAGCGCGGTATCGCTGGTCAATAGTGGCTCCCTCGATATATCTCTAATATGGTGGCGTTAGTAATGTTCCGGTAGCGTTGTGGTCTCGCCTCTCAGGTTTGTCGTAGCGGTACCGGACGTAGTCATTAACATACATTTCAATTTACTACTCATTAAAATACTTCGCTATCTTAATAAAGTTTTCATGCAGTTTCCGTCAGTCCACTTGTTTGCTGATAGTTGGAAAGAATCTTGTGCCACTTTAAAGATCCTTTGTAATAAGTTAAAATGTCTTTCGAGTCTTCTTGAAATTTGTTGTATACATTATTATTATTAAGTTAATATATAAGTAAGTTTATATATATGGATTTTGTCCTTATTGTTATATATTTAAATCATTTGATCTGCACAGCTATAGATGTATATGTTAAATACTTGCATACATACATAAGTAAATAAAATAACTTAGGTATGTATTGTTAGATCGATATAGTAGTGTTAAAAATAATAACAAAATCACAAATATATAATACTGTTGAAAATAAATGAAATGTCGGGTAGTTATACTGCGACGGCCTATATAAGGAGCGGTGCTCGCCGTGTTGACCCACGGGAGTTCCGATCGGGACGCCGCGCCGCCGGGATCGGACTCGTACGCCAAGTGACTTTCGATGCGTTTGTTTACATACGTGTTCGTTACGTGTTTCGTTTACGTGACGTGTTTAACGCGGTCGAGTTCTCGCATCAAGAGTCCCGGTTTTTTCGCGATTGCTCGCTTCTATCACACGGTCAATCGTTGTCAATCGAGTCAGTCGTAACGTTCTTGTCAGAACGTTAGCCGATTGTAACATTCTTGTTAGGACGTTGTAACACATACTTTCCAGTACGACCAAACCGCACTTCAGTGCGTCTGCCGTCCGCCGTGCTCTGCGTATCACCGTCACGCGTTCCAGGGATTCAGCGCGTCGTGCCTGCGTACGTCGTGCTCCGTGGTTCGCGCTACGTGTCGTCGCGCCGTGTAAGAAAGAAGTGCTTCCCCCTAGGCACTGTAGGTCTCCTGTGAAGCATTGCACTTCGCACGTGTTGATTTACTCTTTCGGCGGTTGTAGTACCCTGCAATGCTCTATCCGAACCCGTGTTAGATATTATTCTTAACAGTTTATATCTAAATTGGCCAGTTCTCATTTTTAATAATCAATAATTGTTTCAATTTTGTAATTATACATATATATATATATTTCGGGCTAGTATATCCGAGTCGACAGCTGAAATCAATTTATTTTAAGCATAGCTAAAACCTTATGCCTTGAAATTGCTTTATATTGAGGAATATTCTATTGTTGATACTTCGTGATTCTAATTTATCAAGATCAGCCTGAAATCTCACATTTTAAATAGAATATTTATATGTTAGGCGATTACAGTTCAGATAATTGGAAATATCGTTTATGAAAATTATAACAGGAAAGGTTCCAATTTGGATCCTTGAGTGATACCAGATACAGGTTAAATGATAAAAACTCGTAACCTATCAATGTAACCTGCTAAGAATTTACAGGGTATCATCAAAAACTACCGTACCAGATTGATATGACTTCCAGTTTTATTAAGTCGATACTTATGATATTACGATTACGATATTTATTCGATAATGAATAACAAAATCAAACGATATAGCGAAATCTGTAAACCTAGTATCTACTTGACCTCGGGGTTCCGAGATACTGGTTATATACTCGTATATAATTACTTTAGATATATTTTAATATCGTTGAACGATTCGACATGAAACTATGTTATCGTAACCTTATCTCAGGATATAAGCGAGATAATATTTTGTATATAAAGTTCTCAAATATTTTAGCAAATTGTGAGATAATAAATACACACATCAAAAAAGTCTAAGCAACATGCGTGATATTACAAATTTTACTGCTTTTTACGCTGATTTTACGCTGAACAGCATCCAGGCTGTAAAAGGAGTACAACCACTCGGCAAGACCGGTACATACAACTGACTGCAAGACGCCAGCCGATGTTAACCGCTCGAGAGATAAGTTTGAGGCTACAAATTTCAAGTGGTGTTGATGTAAGTCCTCAAACTGTTCGAAATCAAATCAGCCTGAAATTTCACATCTTAAATAGAATATTTATATGTTAGGCGATTACAGTTCAGAGAATTGGAAATATCGTTTATAAAAATTATAACAGGAAGGGTTCCAGTTTGGATTCTTGAGGGATACCAGATTTTTTTTTTTTTATGTCATAAGTGGCAAACGAACAGGTGGGTCACTTGCTGTTAAGTGATCACCACCGTCCATGGACACTAACAACACCAGTGGAGTCGCAAGTGCGTTGCCACCCTATGGGGGGAAGGGATTAGGGGAGGGGGAGGGAGAGGAGGAGAGGGAAGGTGGGCTTCTAGCGCTATCACTGACCGAACGAAACGCAACAATGCAAGCACTGTTACTTCACGTCGGTTTTCTATGAGAGGGTGGTACTACCCCGGTCGAGCCGACCTATTCATGTTGAAACCAGTAATAGTTTCAACGTGGCTCTACCACCATTAAAAAGATACAGATACGATATAACGATATACGATATAAGATAGATAAAAGATACAGGTTAAATGGTAAAAACTCGTAACCTATCAATGTAACCTGCTAAGAATTTACATAGTATCATCAAAAACTACCGTACCAGATTGATATGACTTCCAGTTTTATTAAATTGGCCATAAGTCGATACTTATGATATTACGATTACGATATTCATTCGATAATGAATAACAAAATCAAACGATATAGCGAAATCTGTAAACCTAGTATCTACTTGACCTCGGGGTTCCGAGATACTGGTTATATACTCGTATATAATTACTTTAGATATATTTTAATATCGTTGAACGATTCGACATGAAACTATGTTATCGTAACCTTATCTAAGCATATAAGCGAGAAGCACTACCTTGTATATAATGTTCTCAAATATTTTAGCAAATTGTGAGATAATAAATATTTGTCTGTTATTTGATACGCTGTTCCTATTGCCTGATTTGTATATCGTATGTGGTTAATATTTTAGAATATGTTCATTATCTCAT
Organism: Antheraea pernyi; assembly: GCA_015888305.1. Classification (NCBI taxonomy): domain Eukaryota; kingdom Metazoa; phylum Arthropoda; class Insecta; order Lepidoptera; family Saturniidae; genus Antheraea; species Antheraea pernyi. The sequence continues at coordinate 283,298 of MU159203.1, forward strand.
ATTAGCATACCGTATCTGTCACTGGATTCCAGTCATAATAGTCACATTTTAAAAATAAAATACAACGTTATAATGTGAAGAACCATCCTAAAATTTAAATTAGTACATGTTGCCTAGACTTTTTTGATGAGTGTATTTGTCTGTAATTTGATACGCTGTTCCTATTGCCTGATTTGTATATCGTATGTGTTTAATATTTTAGAATATGTTCATTATCTCATATTAGCATACCGTATCTGTCACTGGATTCCAGTCATAATAGTCACCGATTTAATATTCGTTGCTGTAAGTTAATATTGACATTAAATATAAATGATACGAGTGTTTGCTATTATCACAAATCTCATGAGAATGTTTTTGTTTGTTTCAAGGCGCTAGAACTGCCGATCATGTTAGTAAAAAAATCACCTTTTAAATCTATTTATTGAAGAAAGTTCGAACACATGCTATGATTCTTTGGAACGGAGCAGCTACCATACAATATATAGGTCAAACGGTAGATTAGCGAGAAGGAAGTTATAGTGTGGACGGACCGTGTGTTGCAGGGTCTTGGGCTCCTAGTTGGGGAAGAATTAAAAGCGAATGCAACTGCTACACTACAATCACTACAACCTTTACGCGTGGATCTATAAAGTCACGTTATTAAGTTAAGTTAAGATTATCAAGTTACGTTAATTCCTATACCGATGACAACAAAGTTAAAGATTATTACTGCAGTAAGCCCACAGTCGGCTGGTCACTAATATAAATTAATAATAAGATATATGGTATACTATGGGATCCGGTAATAATGATAATAATCATGAATATAAAAAAATAAAGGGTTAAAAAATTTTGAGGGGTGATATGACATTTATTAAAAATATATGATTTTTCATGTGAGAATTAGGCTTGAGGTTTAACAAAAATCTAGATCATGACAACGCACCACCTGCCGAGTTAAGTATAGCTAGAACCTAGACCACCTAATATACACCGTACTCTACAAGCCCAAAAAAATTCATGAAAATCAGTCAACTCGCTTAAAAGGTGGTGTGTTACGAAAACACGTGCAGCGGAGTATCAACTGCTTATCTTGTTTAATTAATGTATAAAGAAACATACGATAAGATTGTTAGAGGCGGAAATGTAGTGTCATTATTTGGTTTTTGGCGTTAAAAATCAGCTGGGAAATGATAAAACAAACTGCATGCGTCATGTATATATGTGACCGAAAACTTAAAAAATAATAATATTTTGGCAACCAATAATCTAGATCTATGAGTCTTATAATAATTTCAATGTTCTGACAAGATGATGGCTTCTCTGTTAGAACGTTCCATGGAGTTTTTGTGACATCCCAGAATTCATGCCCGTGGTATTATTTCCCATTGTTAATGACTACGTCTGGTACTGCTATGACACACCCGAGAGGCGAGACTACAACGCCACCCGGGGAACCACTATTGACCTGCGATACCGCGCTTTTGATTTATCGGAGGTGTTACTAATGACCTCGAACGCTATTGGTTGAAGTTATCGGTTGTTCATTATTCACCCCGGTGTGAGACTACATTGGTGGGAGTTCGGCATATAAAGGGCAAGATGTCGCTGATCTGCATGCACTCCTATGTGGAAATTATTGTAAGGCGAAGCTCTGCCCAAATAAATAGTGACAGTATCTACGAAGTGTTTATTGCCATTCCTGACTGCATCGACTCTATACGTGATTAATGTAATACCATCCACTTGATTTGTGCACAATGTCCGAACTAAATTACCCAAAACACCACCAATATTATAAAATATAGAGTCAAATGATACAAGATTATAAATAAAATATAAAATCCTCTACAATCCGGCCAAAAAATCTTACCGAAAATTTATTTACAATAAAATATTTTCGGTATATTGTCCATTATTGTTTTTAATACTAGGCAAAATAGTGAAACTTGAAGTTGAGAGCTATCTGATTGTAGCTTAGGAACACCATTCTGACCTTCCATTTAAGTGGTTACTACTTATTTCGATGATACCGACATTTGATGGCTGAGGAGTCAAATTAAGTCTCTGCTTTAAACGTTCAATAATGAAAGAGGATCGACTCCCGCTGTCAAATAAAGCTCGCACATATATAGTCTTATTAGTACTAGGATTGCATAGAAGTACCTTTGCAGTACACAATAGAATATCAGCAGACGATATTGCACATATGGCTATAGAAATAGAAGGACTAGAAAAGCCTTGATTAGCCAAATGCAGCAAGGTCAAGTGTCTCTTCTTGCACAGCAAGTTTCTAGTAATTTACTCTGGATTTTTAGCCCTAAACGTTGGTTATAGGCCTTTTCATCTCTAGCAGATGATTCAAGTAGTATTCTGGCGGCATTATCGTAGGTGGCTGACAAGACCGATCCGGGAACGAATCGCTCGGCCGCAAATTTGGCAAGTATGTACATCTAAACGTAGCGCATTCATAAACGTGATTATTACCTCTTTAGATGTTACTAAACATGATCTATCTTCTATATTATAATAAAACTGTAACAGGGCCAAATCTGTTACATTAAATATTTTTTGAAAATTTTGATCGGGGTGGACTTTGTTATCGACATAGAAGCCAAAAATATCCCTTTTAAAATTTTTGTCTGTATGTCTGTCCCTGTGAACAGGCATCATGCTGAAAGTACTGAACCGATTTTAACGAAAATTGACACAGTAATAACTAATATTACAAGGCTACATTTAGGATACTTTTTGTTTCATAAAACGCAAGGGCATCTCCAGGATAACGAAAGAAAAGAAATTAGTTAATGTAACTAGACTTTTTTGCGAAACAATAGTACAAAAGCCAGCAACGTTGGAAGAACAAGAACTTTAGAAAAGCTGGTTCTTAATATGAAGATATATTATGCCCTTCCAAACCATGATTTAGGATACCTGTTAGTCGGTTAACGTTGTGTTTTTTAATGCGCATCACACCTTTACAGGTCAAAATGTTGATTTATAAATAATTTTAGGAACATTTATTTTTCAATAACTTTTCAACGGTATTAAATACATAAATTTATCACTGCCAGACAATTTTGTTATTGACAATAATGTGCCCGATAATATTCCTTATAAACAAAATAATTCATTTCAAACCATTTTATTTTTTCCATTGCAAAGTACATATTTCATTTTATTAACCATTATGATAATGAGATTTCACCGTAAACAATGAAAAACAAGGATAAACGTAGATATATAACTTGGAACTGACGCCTTCTTGAATACATGCGTCTATAACAGGAGCTTCCACAATTACGACTATCTTTATCATACAGCCAGTGTTGCGTTAAGCTCTAACTAAGTTATATATATATATAGGTTTTGGTAGGTGGTAGAGCCACGTTGAAGCTATTGGTTTCAGGATGAATAGGTCGGTTCGCCCGGGGTAAAACCATCTTCTCACAGAAAACCGACGTAAAGTAACAATGCTCGCATTGCTGCGTTTCGTTCGGTCAGTTCGGGCACTGGAGGCCCACCTCTCTTCCTCTTCCTCTTCTCCCCTTCCGCTTCCCTTCTTCCCCTCCAACACAGGCTGGCAACGCACTTTCTACTCCCCTGGTGTTACAAATGTCTATGGACGGTGGTGATCACTTAACATCAGGTGACTGTCCATTTTCCACTTATGACATAAAAAAATACATATTATTTTTAATTTACCCTCTTTTATGCAGTAGAAAAAAGGTATTTAATACATTGAAAGTTTTAATACAAAGAAATACAAACAACAAATACATAGAAACAAAATGTTGAAGTTAGGTAACTTCAGGTTGTCGGTTTTTCGTGACGGCGTGCGCGCGCATCATAAAGATTTACTCTCATCATTTTTCCCTAATGCGCCAAAAGAAGATTTAATACATTGAACGTAGCTAACTTAAGGGTGTCGGTTTTTCGTGAAGGTGTGCGCGCGCATCGTAAAAATTTACTCTCATCATTTTTCCCTAACACGCCCAAAAGAAGTATAACTTCAATAAAATTACAGTTATCTTAACATGGTTTGAACATACTTTTTATATACAAAAAATAGCATCGGGCACATTATTGTTGATAACAAAAATGTCTGGCAATAATGATTTCATGTTTTAGTAGCGTTTCAAAGTTACTGAAAAACAAAACATTCTAAAATCATATAAAGTTCAATATTTTTGCCTGTAAAGGTGCGATATGCACTAATAAACGCAACGTTTACCGGTACCCGGGCTACCTGGCTATGTGGGAGAACATAAAGATATATAAAAAATTGGCTTATTGAAATTCGCTGTCGAAAGCATTGCGTAGCTCTTAGACAAATAGTTACAGGCAAGTGACAGTTGACGTATCTTGCTCATATCTTTTTAATATTTATATTTTTCTTTAATACATGGTGTGTGAAATAGTATTAATACAAGTTGAAAATGGTTATGATGTCATTCAGTGTGAAGGGGCTGGTGGGACCGTGTAAATAGGCTTCACCAGGATATGCGGTAAAAATAAATAGGAAGCGTGGGAGCGGTTGGTAGTGGCCTTGCCTATAAATAAATAAAATAGCAAGAACCCCAAATAACAGCGTGGACTGACCTGCAACTCAGCACCTCGTACGGAGAAGCGGCGTCCCAAGCGAAATATACGAACTGCGAGTTGCTCTCCAAACTCCTCAAGCGGGCGGCGTCAATAAATGTTACGGTGATTCAACTCAGCATTTACAATATATATTTTTAATGTGGTGTAAAAACGTTGCGGAGTAATATTGTTGCGGTGAAAAAATATGGAAGAATAATGAGATTTTTATTTTTGTTCCTTTTCTTCTTATTTGTCACAGTGACATCCAAAAAGTTTGTATCTAAGGCGTCTGCATGCTCCGTACTTGATCAATGAGATCCAGGCCATAAACACATCTCATTATCAGGAGCGCAGCTATTAAATTTATGTATAAGGGGCCAACCATACTCCCCGCATTAAAAGTTCGAAGAACTTTTAAAAGAATAATAAAGGTAAGAGATGAAAATTAATAAAAGAGAAAAAGGAAAAGAAAATATACATGAAAACCAAGTTACATGATAAGCGATTGCGGAGTGGAGATATTCTGACGATAAGGCGTTCAAAGCTACCGAATTTCGTTTTTACCGTCGCTAATCTAACTGTATGATCCGCAACGGTATAAACAGCGATAATTATACTAATCAGTCAACTTAAAGGTGGAGAATTTTTCTGTCCAAAGAGTACGACAGTTTAAACTCCTATGGGTTTATCTAGATTCGCCCATTTGTATATATATTTAGTGTATGCAAATAATTAAAGCGTTACCTTTTGCAGAAAATCTAAAAGGTATAATTTTTTTGCGTTGTATAAAATTGATGTGCATATCTAATAAATTAGCAGCAAGTCTTATATATATTTCGTATCGGATAATATTCTAAACTATTTCAGTTTGATAAGGGAAAAGAGATAAAAGCCTTCCACTTGCATGTGTAAGCGTGTATGCGTGCACGTGTGTGGAGGTGATATTTTTAATGTTGTCGCAGTGATGTAAGATTTTGTGTCACTGTATCGCGCGAGCAGCGTACTCAAGGGCTCCACGCCGAGGGAACGGACCTAGGCTTGAGCAGCTGCAGAGGGGGGCCTAGTCTGGTAGCCTCTTATGTCGAAGAGCCTAGTCTGGATGACAGCTTTTCTATCCAAGTTGAATAATTTTAAATCCCACTAAGATTGTTCGAGTACTAGTAGTTGTAGAATGATCCTCAGTATTTTTAGTACATAAAGATATTATTTTTTTTCCTGATTCTCATTAAAATATGCTGTAAAGGTTGTCAAAATCAACAATGAAATAGAAACTTAATTCAGTAACTATATATCGGATTTTAATGTTTTTTGTTTATCTGGATTACTGGTCTGGCGAGCGATGGCCTCCTTCTGCGAGCAGGTCATCTCGCAGAAGGAGGAGGCGGAGAGGGCCCGCGAGGCAGACCCTCAAAGTGGCCGTCTCCGCCAAAGGAGGACAGGCAGGAGGAGAAGGCGCTTCGCCCAACTCCTCCTGCCACCGTAGCCGGACCTAAGGGGATGGGTCGGGGGGCCCATCTTCTCATTGCACGGGTCCGGCGGACGAGGGGGGGCAGCCGGTGTATAACCGGTCTGTCCCTCTATAGGTAGGAGCCCGGCGGTCAACTTCCCTTGGCGGACCGTGAGGGCGGCTCTACCAGGTTGATTAGCTTGAACGTTCCCTTGCCGCCCCCACAAAACGGTCTGTCGGTACACCGTGGGGTTTTAGTCCGTGCGACTCGGACATAACCCACCCTCTCCCCCGGGAGGGAGGCGTATCCATAAGGGATTTCCCACGTTAAAAAAAAAAGAAGCTCACATAGGTCGCGAATTGCATGTATCAGGAAACAGCCAAAGCCGAGGTGTGCCGCGCACCCTTGAGCTAGTTGCCAAAATAAAATCGGCTGCGTACCTTAAGCGCTCGCCTTAGTAGTCCGGTGAAGCTGTTAAGACCTTGCTTGGTCAATAGCGTAGTCAGTTCGAAAAAAAAAAAAAAGAATAAAGTATCGTTTTATTTTCATTTTTAATGTTCGTTTTTAATATTTCGGGTATTGCAGAACAGAGAGACATACGCTCTTCTCTCTATCATATCAGCTCGATTTTTCAAAAACAAAAGAATCTCATTTAAAGTCGGTATTTCTGAAATATCATGTTCATGCTTTTACCAATTGGACATCGTAATATTATCTAGTTTTGACGAGAGAATATGAATAAATAAAGCATCCCATTTATATGTGGGCAATCCTAACGAACTGAGGGCGCGTAAATTTTTATTTATATGATCATAACCCTCAAGATTTATCAGTACGAGATACTCAGCAGTGTCTATATCAAATGAAGATTTTAGATGATTAACTGACTTTCGTTGTCGTAGCGATTGCAAAGAAGTTACCATCATAATTTTTAGCGGAGACTTCTAAGTTACATAATACTCGTGCAGTTTCGCCACCTAAGTAGGAATTAAAGTAATGAAATTTGTGAATGTTATATATTTTAGAATTACTATGAATCGAAGAACAATATGTTTCTTTAAATTCTAACCATCGAAAGTAGATGTCATTGAATTTGGATATATTTATAGTTGATAATTTGAAACCTAACCCTTCATTTTATTGGTCTGAATGTTGACAGGTGTTATAATGTGAACCATCAGTAACATTCAGATCATCGTTAGACTAGGAACTGCATGACTGAATGAACACTTATGCAATAGAAATGCAGTTATCAAACTCTTGCTCAATTAAACCACGAATATTTAATTCTTGATCTTGATTAGATGCATTGAGTAACTCTATATAGCTCTGCAAACTGTCGAATTAAATAAATAAGGCTTCCATCTTTGATACCTTTTTCTCAAGCCTAATAATATCTACCGCAGAAATACATTCACTGGCCGTTAGATTCTCTAAATGAACTTTGAACTTAGTCACTCGGTCTTTGATCGAACTACGCTTAATGACAAACTCCTTGAACTTTGCCTCAGACGTCATTGTAGTTATATATAGATAAGAGTGTATAATTGAAGGTGTAAAACTGGTGTGATAGCTCGCGACGGAAGCACAAAGAACAAGAAAGTATATGTCATAAAATTAAATAGGTACGTTATACTCCTCCTGTCATGATCTTGCACACTGTCGAGACAGGCACCTAACAGCTAAAATTGGTGCTGAAGATGATGAAGATGATGATGATAAAGGTTTGGAATTTGGAAAATGAAAAACCTGTATTAAGAATTAAACAGGCAAGTATTAGGACAAATACTATTTTTTTTAAATTCTCGTTATTTCTAATTTAAAATCTACAATCATGTCTATACAATCAGTTAAATGTACAATCAGTCTACAATCATGGACATATTTAGTGGAACCCAAAAAAGGGGCAATAACAGAAAATATTTTTTTATTTCGTACTGGTCCATATTTACCAGTACTATGTAATTTGAAATAAGATTTTGAATGAAATTTTACTCACTACTTTCACTTGTTTTTTCTTGGTTGTTTGTTAATTTCGTTGATACCTAGTGGATTAAATTCTGAAGATTTTTGTTGTTACTTACAAATTTAATATGATTTTTTTTTTATTACGAAATAATTTTGATAAGTTTGAGCGGTAATGCCGCTGTTGAGATGTCAAAACAGTATTTTTATTACAGTTACAATAAAATGGCTTAAATTAAAGCATATCTTAAAATAAGTCTTAAAAGATCGATGTATCGTGCTTTTAAATAATGGCACTTTTTGTTTATATTAAGATTATAACATGTTTATGTTATTTGTTACCTAAATCAATAAATTACATAATTAGTAAAAAGAAAACATCTACAAATAGGATTACAAATTTATTTATGAGTTTATTGAATACGCTTTACTCCAAAGTGACATTTTTTCTGATATGTTGTCCAGCATAATCATATCACTAAGCTTCTAAACCTTATCATTTATTTATATTGTGATAATTGCTATTATAAATTAAATATTTCTTTAAGGGTTAACGTACAATAAACTATTTAATTTTATGAGTGAAAATTGCATGAATTTACTTTATTTTAAAGATTATTATTTGATATTAATTCGTCAATTTGTTACTTTTATTCATATTTTATGTTTTCTTTTTATATTATAGGGGGAGAGGGCAGGGGGGATGGTTAGGTGGGCCTCCGGCGCTCTCACTGACTGAACGAAACGCAACAAAGCAAGCACTGTTATTTCACGTCCGTATTTCTGTGGGTCGGGTGTTACTACCCCGGACGAGCCCAATCCATTCATGCTGAAACCAGTAATAGCTTCAGCGTGCCTCTACCACCTACAATGTTATGTGATTAACATATTGGTACGTTTATGACGTCTAAATGGGTACGTAAGTGCGGTCCAGAACATTCTGGTGATTTTTTAAAGTGGTTATATTCGTTTTTATTATATTATAAAAATAAATAAATAAACAGAGTGAGAGAAAGATAGCACAACATTTTAAAATAGTTCAAGATACCTACATACATATTTTAAGTGATCTTGATTGCAATGGTTAATCTGTGGTACTTACAATAAAATTATTGCTCAAATCTAGTTTAACAAAGGAAGATTGGTTCTTAAGTCAACGCTATTGAGAATCTCTTTAGGTCTAGCTACGACATTTTGAGTTCTCTCTCGAAATTAGTAAATGTATGCAAATTCGGAAAAATTCTTCGGCACATGTTGGGTTTCGAACCTGCGGATATCGAAATAGTATTCCGCTAGTAAAACCACTAGGCCTTCATAACTGTCGCTGATCAGAAATGTATATGAGCAGTAAAACAGAACGAGAGGAATACCTGCAAAATATCTAAAGATACTACTAAATTATCTTATCCGAAAACGACCTTAGCAGATTTTTGCCAAGGTCGAGAGAAGAGTACGGGTAATGGAAATGAGTGTTGGTCAGCATTGATAGTGATTCCGTAAATCTGCACTTTAATTACAATCCCAAGCAGTGCCCTGAGCTTATCACCACACAACATGATGAACCCTGTATCCCCAAAATGAATCCATAGAATGATAAGGTACTTTATCTTTAAATTAGAGGGTGTTAGAGAGGAGGGAGGATTGATAGCCTATTGATCGAACAATTATACTACCACAAGTTTTTTTTACACAAGTTGTTTAACACTGACTTCAAAATTGATTATACATTAAATACGAATCAATATAATATTAAGCATGTTATGGCCTTATCTGTATAGGAGGGATCATTTCATATACTCTATGTTCAGAGAGCAAAAGGTCCATAAGGCATTCCAAGATCGTCGAATTACACAAAGTCACCAGAAGATTCAATCCGTGTATAGACCCAATCATATTCAGCAACAAACAAACATAACAGGGTTTTAAAATTAACAGCTATATCTTCAATATAAGGCATAAGTTCGACCTTGAATGAATGAATGAATACTGCACTTTTTATTTTGTACACTGGCGAGCTTAATGCTGTAAAGTATTTTCTTCCAGCTAACCAGCGCTATTGTTGTCAGTCAAATAGTTTTGTAGGTAGTGCATATACAGAAGACAAATCAAATATATATATAAATAAATACATAAGTATACTCATATATATATACGGTTAAACATATATACAAACTTACGTACAAATATATAACAATAACAAAGATAATAAATATATATATATATACACAGCAAAAATTTATTATAAATACAAACTGTAAAATCAAAGACACTTTGCCTCCTGTTTCTCAAATAAATAGCGGTGTTTTTTTTTTATTATTATAGGAGGCAAACGAACAGACGGGTCACCTGATGGTAAGTGATCACCGCCGTCCATAGACACTAGCAACACCAGGGGGGTTGCAAGTGCGTTGTCAGCTTGTGTTTGGGTGGAGAGAGGATTGGGGGGAAGAGGAGATGGGCCTCCGGCGCTCTCACTCACCTAACGAAACGCATAAATACAAGTACTGTTACTTCACGTTGGTTTTCTGTCAGAGGGTGGTACTACCCCGGGCGAGCCGACCCATTCATGCTGAAACCAGTAGTAGTATAAGCGTGGCTCTACCACTTCTTGGTGTAGTTGGATTCTGAAGTTATTGATCGTTTCAATATCTTGAAGTCGACGTGGTAACGCGTTCCATAATCGAATGGCAGTTACCGTGAAGGAGTTTGAATATAATGTAGATCTGTGCTGAGGCATTGCAATAGTTTTGGTGTAAGCCGAACGAAGTTCATGACCGTGAGCCGTTAAAAATATGAACTGTTTCTGGAGATATTGTGGAGATCGGGGGTCGAATAAAACACCATACAGAAAATGCAGTATGTGAGCATTTCGACGAGAACGAATATCAAGCCAGTGTAGTTGCAAACGAAATTTAGAAATATGATCGTACTTACGTAGCCCGAAAATGTAACGAATGTACAAATTCAACAGACGATCAAGTTTATTGAGCAACTCCTCTGTCAGGTCTGGATAGGTTACATCTGGATAGTCAATGATGGGGAGTAAAAGAGAGTTGACCAGTGTTTTCTTGGTTGATGTTAGTAAAAACTTTTGCTATCGTTTAAGGGAGTGCATTATACCATAAATCTTTTTACTGATTATATTAATATCTTGAGCCCATGACAAGTCTTGGGAAATATACAGACGCAAATTTTTGACCCGAGTATGATACTCTAGTTCAAAGTTATTATAGGTAACTTTGGGCAGAATTTCAATATTTAATCTGCTTAACGCGGCTCGACGACCTATAATTATGACCTGTGTTTTCTCGTGGTTATTTAATAGACCGTATTCTTCACTCCAAGAGCAAACACGGTTCAGTTCAACGTTCATATTTTGTACGCACTCAGAGACGGCATCAGGTTCGAAGTTCTGATAAAGCTGAACATCATCTGCATATAGATGATAACTACTGACATTTATCATTGAAACTAAGGTATTAATGAAACACACCACCCTGAGGTACGCCAGCTACCACACCGCACCAATCAGAATACAATTCATCAACCTTAATGTGTTGTCGACACCCTTTGAGGTAAGAGGAAAACCGCCCAATAGCTGATTGTGACATATTAGGAGAAGAGAGAACAGCTAATAAAATGTTGAGACCAACACAGTTAAAAGCATTGCTAAAATCTATTAAAGTTAGAAGAGTAAGTTTACTGTTGTCCATAGTGTTATGTCCACAGTATATCATCTGTAATTTTGAGCATGTACAATGTGCGGGACGAAACCCAAATTGAAAAGGATTGAGGACAGAATTCTGATTTAAAAAAGCTGTAAATTGTCTGTGTACAACTCGTTCGAGGACTTTGGGCACAAAGGGTAGGAACAGATGGGACGAAAATGTACAAATTCAGTAGGATAGCTTTGTTTTTGAAGTGTGCTCAAGTGTGCGTTTTTCCATAATGAAGGAAATATTCCAGACTGAAGAGAATGGTTAATAATACCTGTTATTAAAGGTAATACAATATCTAATAATGGGATTATAAGGTCACGTCTAATGCCATCTTAACCAATGGCACTGCTTGAAATAGACATAATAATTTTTTAAATATCCTTTTCCATAACCGGGGAGAATGTAAAAGTGTCATTACAAAAATTAGTGTCAAGTATACTGCTAATAGTTGAGACTTTAACTTTTAAACTTTAACCGTGAGTTGAGACCTTGCGTGGAATATTGTTCGCACCTCTGGGACGGAAAGTTTTACGGTCGATCCTATCTGGGCATGTACTAAAAAGTTCGCAACGTTTTACCTATGCCGTACCGTGAAGATGTGGAACAACCTTCCAGCCAGTGTATTCCCTCCTTCCTATAACATGGGATTCTTCAAACGTAACGTAAAAAGACATTTCCGCGAGCAAGCGCGACAGCGACGACCGCTGGTGGATGGTTGTCTCTCGGTGGTCGCCGTTGCTTTTGGATTGTACTGTACTAGCCACCAACCATAGTACAGTCACTTTGCCGTGCTACAATAAAAAAAAAACAAAGCGTTTAAGAAGGAGGTAATAACGGCATGAAAATGCTGGTCTGTGAAGCATGCTAAAGTGGTAAAGTATCAGACTATTATTCGCCGACAAGAAGGGCCGACGTTGCCTGGAGTGCGAAAAAAGGAAGCTTTCTGACTTTATACTTCACATAACGCAGACGGAGTCGCGGGCAGAAGCTAGTTCTAAATATAACTGTGTTAAAATGAAACTGGAAATCTTTAACAAGTCTATTCTTTCTTTTTTAATTTCGTATCTTAAACTATTTCATTAGACGTTGTTCCTAAACAGAATATAGATAATAAAAAATGAATTCAGTTTAAAAAAGAAGCTTGCTTCCTCATTCCGACTTTATTTGTGATGCCTGTTAATGAAATTTGTGCTGTTTTCTATCAGTTCTTTAATGTATATAAGTTAAAATAAAACGCAGAAGTGTATTTCAGAGCTATCATTCTTTATATAATTGGTTAAAAATAATATCATGTCTAAAATGAAATCAAGGAGTAGATTTACACCGTTTTTGAAACAGGTTGGTGTTAAATTTTTAAATTAAATCTCGATATGAGTAGAATTATTTTTAATTTCATATTTTACAGAAATAACGAAAAAAAAATAGATTTTTTAAAATGTATTTTACATTTATCGTTATATTTTGGCCAACTAATAAATAAATAAAAACATTGCGTGTACCAGTGTCGGAAGAACTAAAACTTCTTTTTTTTTATTGTGGCACGACAAACTAACTGCCCTATGCCTGATGGTAAGCATAGTAGAAGAAGAAAACGTGAAAAGCGGACAACCTTCATCTAAGAAGTCAATGTAATTCACCGACTCGCGTCTTTTGGCTTACATATATTAAATCACTATATATTATAAAATTCTGTCTGTGTATTAACTTTAAAATAAATAAAATAAAAAGTCTGTCTTTTTGCGATAAACTCAAAAACTTCTGAACGGATTTTTATGCGGTTTTCACCAGTAGATAAAGTGATTCACGAGAAGGTTTAGGTATATAAGTTTTGTAAGGTTTTTTCATTACCAGGGCGGGATAACGACCGTCGGGGAAGCTAGTATTATATAATTACTAAATTAACTACGAACTTTTAAAAAAATACTTACTTAAATGTATTTCTGTTTCCATAATGGTGATATTTTCTACAACGGCCAAATAGTAACAGAATTACACTATTTACTCCTACTTTTAGAATTGATTTAAAGTGTTTCATATATTTTTGAAATAAATTTTAGTCGTACGTGTAAAAATTGTCAAACAATAAACGCATTCTTTACAAAATAAAATTTTGGAGTTACTTCTTTTTTTTAATTAAAAGAGTGACGCTGCAGTGGTGGATTTTCACTTTTCCCGCCTGTAAGCTATTCAAGTTTTGCCACCCCTACCGATGTCCACATCGGATATTCCAGTGGGTATTCAATTAATTTAATTTTAATTACAATATCTGGTATTGAATCGATGCTTAATGAAACATATTTCACCCTTCCTGTTTCCAATCGTCGTAAGACTTTAACAAAAATGTAATATATTTCATCACTTAGACATAGTCTTGTAATAACATATAGGTATATAAATATGAGTCTTTTTAATTTCTGTAAGATATAAATATATTTCACCCCAAATTTGCCGCCCCTAAAATATGCCGCTCTATGCTCTATGCCGTTCTATGCTCCAGTCTATTCAGTCTACTGGTATATCCGCCACTGACATTCTGTATACTCCGTAAACCTCGTCGATAAGGTCGCGTTTTTATTATCGAACTGACTACGCTATAGTCTCGTAGGGCCTTACAAGCTTCACCGGACTATTTGAGGTCTCATCAAAAATTTAATATTATACAATACCCTCTTTTGGCAACCTAATAGCATTGACTTCACAGTGTTCATTTAGGAAATGCGATATCAATAATATTATTTCTTTTATACATTTAACGCTAGATGGCGTTTTATCGATAATAACTGCGAAATTATCTAGTAACCTGAATAATTCGTAAATTAATAGCGCCATCTACCGAATAAAACTATATTTACGAATTATTCAGGTTACTAGATAATTTCGCAGTTATTATCGATAAAACGCCATCTAGCGTTAAATGTATAAAAGAAATAATATTATTTGCCTACCGGGTCCGCTAATCTATACTAATATTATAAAGAGGTAAAGTTTGTGACGTTGTGAGTTTGTGACGTTGTGGCGTTGTAAGGGGTAATCTCAGGAACTACTGGTCCGATTTGAATAATTCGTTCAGTGTTATATAGCCCATTCATCGAGATTCATCGAGAATGGTTATAGGCTATATATCATCACGCTAAGACCAGTAGGAGCGGAGCACAGATGAAAAATGTTTCAAAATCGAGATGGTTTTTTTTTGAGAGCTTCGCGGGCGGGAATTCGCGGGCAGGAGCTTTTTAAACTATATACTAATATTATAAAGAGGTAGCGTTTGTGAGTTTGTGACGTTGTAGGGGGTAATCTCAGGAACTACTAAAGTAAATAAAATTGGATGTTTGTTCATCGTATGGTTGATAAACTCCTTTTATTATAAGTCGTCACTATGTAGAGCTAAATTATATTGTATTGTTATTAACTTTTATATTATAATTCAACGCGGACGAAGCCGCAAGCGGTAGTTACTTTTAAAACAAATTAAGTGGGGATATAAAGTATACAGTTTAATATCATACTAGACATAATATACTGTACATAAGGATTAGTAATGAAATAAAATAAGATAAAAATGTTTAAGCTAAGACGTTAACAATTTGTAAAGTAAACATTGTACTATTTACTGTGATAAATCCTATTCAAGTTATACTATATTTATCTTCACTACATAGTATAAAACAAAGTCCTCTACCGCGTCTGTCTGTCTGTCTGTTCGCGATAAACTCAAAAACTACTGAATGGATTTTCAAGCGGTTTTCACCAGTGGATAAAGTGATTCATGAGGAACGTTTTGGTATATATAATTTTTTTTTTTAATCAGGGCGGGACAACGTCTGCCGGGCCCGCTAGTTTATCTATAAATATAATAAAAATGTCTGTATAATATATCAAAATAACATTTTTTTACTGATTGGGTGTGAAAGTATACCCGCAACTGATAACAAAAATTCAGTTTCTTACATTTTGTCCGTCTGTCTGTCTGTATGTTTGTTCCGGGTAATCTCCGTAACGGCTGAACTGATTTTAACGGGAATTTGACTGGCAGATAGCAAAAATTACAGCGGGTTATTTACGCTACTTTAAAGTGGACTAGCTGTTAACAGCGGCTTCTTCCGTAATGCTATTTCCAAAACAGTTGGACCGATTTTTACGGGACTTTCACCGACAGATAGTGGACATCATAGCAAGTAATTTAGTTTATTTTAATTTAGACTAGGTGTTAACCGTGGCTCTGCCTGCAGTGTTATCTCCAAAACGTTATTTTAAGTTTTATATCTTGATTTATGTTTGTGCAAGATTTCAAGATTTCAAGACTTCAACTCATTCATTGTTTACAATTCAATATTATAATTATTAATAGTAATTTTAAAGATAGAAGGGATCTTTCTAATAAGATATTAGACAATAAACGTATTGCTTATTGATAATATGGGCTATTGATATATTATATCATTATCTATCTTTAAGTCATTTTTTGTCATTAGTTTCTTATACAGTGTATTTGAGCACTGAGGGGATATGGTTAAGATTCCAAATAAGCTGCTTATGGTAAACCTCATTTGACACACTGTTAGTATTTATATATTTAATGTATACGTTACATTTTACTATAAGGGACGAGCGTGTCGTACTTACAATTGTTTTTAAAGAGCATTTCTATAATTGTAGTCGACCTTTCAATTTTATATTTATTTAATACAATTTAAAAAACGCATGCGGAGCTGCGGGTACAACTAGTCTATATATATATATATAATAAGAAAGTAAATCATTTGTACTGTACTTTTAAAATTTTTGTGAAAAAAATTTCTTGTAGGTGTCTTGGAATACGTGATAAAATACATTTCAATAATTTGTAAAATTGTCTGTCTGTCCATCTTTCTGTCTGTTTGTTTTAACACGCATCGCGGCTAAATAACTACGTTCACGATAAAATCATAAAGCCTATCCTCGAGTAACATTTTTTTGTTTCATTAAAATCGGTTCAGTTTATCAAAAATTATTGTAATTTTAATGACGACGCGCCTTAATTACGAGAGAAAAGTAAATACATTAAGATGATTTTATTAGTCATTGTATGTTTACATTAGGTTCCCGGAGTCGCGGGCATAGCTAGTTTATTATAAATTTAAGTACTCCTTCGATAGTTTTTGGCGGAATCTTGCAATCTCATGTAGTGGATTTTATTAA
>MU159204.1:1593-24304 GCA_015888305.1 Antheraea pernyi
CGTTCGGTCAGTGAGAGCGCCGGAGGCCCACCTCCCCTCCCCTCTTCTCCTCTCCCTCTCCCGCCCCTAATCCCATCCCCCAAAGGGTGGCAACGCACTTGCGACTCCTCTGGTGTTGTTAGTGTCCATGGACGGTGGTGATCACTTAACAACAGATGACCCACCTGTTCGTTTGCCACTTATGACATAAAAAAAAAAGTATAAAGAAGCATACACCCGAACCAATAAATATTATAGCGCAGAAGACGTACGATCAGTAAATTACAGTCACCTTTTCCTTATCAATAAGGTAAATTTTGTAGTAAAAGTAATATAAATTTACAAAAAAATCATCTGAGAATAACCGCGGGAAAACACCGTGCTCTACAAGTTGGCGACTGCCTTGTAACAGTTCGATGTAGTCCTTTATATTATACAACTATAGTTGAACAGTATTAAGTACATTCAGACGATTCGTGTCTATTTGACACTAAACCATAATAGCTACCTTAACGTGGTCATATAATCTACAGCGTCGACGAAATTTAAAGTCACCCTTCTCGTGATAAAATTTAATTTATGATTGACCGTGAAGAAAGAGGTAGTATTGGTAAGAAATTCATACGATTTACTGGTTTTAAAATGGTTAATAATTTATTACTAAAAATGATTACACTAATCTACCGCTTATTATTGATAACAAGCTGCGGTGTTGATTTGCTTGTGGTTGGTTTGCGAACTAATTCTGTGAGATGAAATTGAAAAAAATGCACTTTTACTAATAAATATTTAATATCAAAAGAATACAATTTACTTATATTAACTTTAACATTAAAAGGTAAACCTAAGAGAAGTCACTACCATTCGAAGTCTGAACCGATAGTGTCTTCAACTCCGATACAATGTATGAGGCGAGCCTCACGATCCCAGGGTGGTGACGAGGGTCCAATTCCCCGTACTTGTCGCCTCATGTCGCGTGATGTGCAGGTGGCCGATGTGTCGCAATGGTTACAAGTAAACGGTGAAAATTATGTCGCAACTTGACTGTTGCTGTGTGGTATGATGGTGTAACAAACGGAAATGAACATATATAGTTTCTTTAATAAAATATAAAAGTACTGTAAAATACATAATAGCAGTTCCGGTGTCAAACTCCGTATAGGCCTAAAAACATGAAAAGTTTCAATAAACAGATTCTGAAATTTAAATATTGTCTGTCAAACTATAATTAATATGAAAATACAAAAGAGAATAAATTTACTACAATATTTTGAAGTTTCACTTCTGTGCCTGCCTTATTTTTTTTTATTGCATTATCTTTTCTTCACGCCGTAATGAATGATTTGAATACTAGTTAATCTATTATTATTAATCAAATATGATCAAAATATGATGTACAGTTTGACGCGTCATGAGAATATTTATTCAATGAAATTGAAAAGCAAAAAGTACCAATTTCAACCGTTATTGTTTACTAAACAACGATGTAGGTTGACCATGAACCCTACGTTAAGTACACAAATGGTACTAATATGGCATTAGATTTTTATTTTATGGGCACATTTGTTTGTATGTAAAACATCTCATGTTTTTTTTTTATGTCATGGCAAACGAACAATTGGGTCACCTGCTGTTAAGTGATCACCACCGTCCATGGACACTAACAACACCAGAGGAGT
The DNA here is from genome assembly GCA_015888305.1 of Antheraea pernyi. Classification (NCBI taxonomy): domain Eukaryota; kingdom Metazoa; phylum Arthropoda; class Insecta; order Lepidoptera; family Saturniidae; genus Antheraea; species Antheraea pernyi. The sequence continues at coordinate 3,252 of MU159204.1, forward strand.
TGCAAGTGCGTTGCCACCCTTTGGAGGGAAAGGATTAGGGGAGGGAGAGGGAGAGGAGGATTTCCTCCAACGCTCTCACTGACCGAACGAAACGCAACAATGGGAAGCACTGTTACTTCACGTCGGTTTTCTATGAGAGGGTGGTACTACCGCGGGCGAGCCGGCCCATTCATGCTGAAACCAGTAATAGTTTCAGTGTCGCTCTACCACCAATAAATGTTTCGCGAATTCATGTTTCGCGGCGAACGCGGCGAGTAACGTACTCGACGATAAAACGAGTTAAGTCAGTCGCGGCTTACAAACGTTATTTGGGTATATAAGACTAAGGTTTTGGTACCTAAGTTAGAGTATTGCAAGAAACAGAGACTCGGCTCTCCAGTCTGTTATTCATGGTAAGTTATGATTTTTTTTAAATACTATCAACTTCTATTATTATTTCTGTTCTTTCCAATCCAACTTACCACGACATAAATACAGAAGCTACGCTAAACTAGCCATATTTACTTCTCTCAATATACCAGTATAGTCCGGCAAGCATTAAATTTGCAAATGTCCGTACTATATCAAAACTTGAATTAAGAACCAGTTATAGATTACGTCAGCTGTGGTTATTTTATAAATCAATGAGCTGCGTCGACAGGGTACAAAATACCTTTATTGTAAACATTACGGAAACATGAATAACGTAACGGGTTTTTGGATGGTCACGTATGATTAATAAACATAATAAGCATATCGTTATACAAAATAATAGTTAATAAGTACTGTCCGCGAATCGACACGCATTTTTATGATTATTAGTATTTTTCGATTAGTAATTTTATTAAAATTATGTGTTTATTAATATTAGAAGAACTCATTAAATAAAATAAAATAACTTCCCGACTTCGCATGGGCATGGAAATTATTCATTGGTGCCCCGCTCCTATTGGTCTTAACGTGATGATATACAGCCTATAACCTTCCTCGACAAATGAGCTATATAACACTGAAAGAATTTTTCAAATCGGACCAATAGTTCCTGAGATTACTCCCTACAACGTCACAAACTCTTTATAACCTCTTTATAATATTAAGTATAGATTGTGATTTATTATATTTCTATATGTCGGTAAAAGGTGTTTAGTAGTAAAATTATGGATATCTACAGATGTACACTAATATCTACACTAATATTATAAAGAGGAAACGTTGTATTTTTGTATTTTTATAACGTATAAACTCAAAAACTACTAAACTGATTTCGATAATTCCTTCATCATTAGAAAGCTTTTTTTGATAAGACCTCAGGTAATATATTAATTGAATTTATATGCTATAAAGGTCGATTTTGAACTACGGTGGTTAAATACCTTTTTTTTCTCGCGGGGAATCCTCTAGGAGATCTACCTACCTGGGCAGCATATGTGAAAATGCCAGATTTCTACTGACTATACCCCCTTGGTGTTCTTCGTGCACCATTTACCCGGGTGGGCAGGAACGGCATCCGCAGTGCTTCTACCCGACCCAGTAGGCGTTAACCCCTCATCAGGGGCCCGACTTGTGGTCTGAAGAGGGAAGACCTCGGCCCTCCTTGAGGAGCTGATGGGAGGCGCCATGAACACTAATGCGCCTTAAACACGTAGGCCTGAGTTAGAGTTGTCCATTGCCCGCAGGCCCTCACTACGGCGGCCGAATGTCGTCGCCGACCGGTCGCCACCCTGTGGTTCGTCGACTACGGGAGGGGAGCCGAGTGGTCTGTTCCCTCTCTCTCTCCGCCGCCTCCTTCGTTAACATACTGATCCATCCTATAATAGCCTTTAGACATTAAAACCCGCTTATCGGACTCAAATATTAACTGCAGACATATTTTACCTATCTGTTTCTAATTCCACAGGTGATAGACTAAATCAGAATTGATATCTCCAAGATGATTCGTAATGTCGTAGTGCTAAGCGCGCTGATGACGACTGTCTCGCTCACACCTATCTGCAACCACAGTGCAATCTTCAATAACTACAAATTACCTCAACAGCTTAATAACCCTGATCTCGCTGAACAGATTTATAATAGCGTCATCGTTGGTGACTACAGGAACGCGGTTAATCAAACCTTCATATTAGAAAGACAAGGTAGAAGCGACGTCATCAGCTTCGTCATCAACAAATTGTTCTTAGAAAGTAAAAAGAACATTCTCGAATACGCCTACAACCTATGGAACAAATTCGGTGAGGACATAGTCAAAATTTACTTCCCAATAGAGTTTCGATTGATTTTCAACGAAGACCCAGTGCTGATTGTCGACGAACATAATGAGCTGCCTCTTAATCTCGAAATTAACACGGATCGTGATGGCGACAGGACCGCCATCGGCGACAGTAAAGGGAACACGAGCCATGGAGTGAGCTGGAAGATATACCCAATTTGGGAAAGAAATAAGGTTTACTTTAAAATCTGGAACATACTTCGTAACCAATACTTGAAACTTGAGATAAAGACTGACGAAGCAGGGCAACATAAAGCTTTCGGAGCGGATCAAGAAGACACCTGGAGACATGAGTGGTACCTTAACCCGGTCATGCTTGATAAACAAGTATTGTTCTATATATTTAACAGAAATTATGAACAAGCGTTGAAGCTCGGGAAAAATGTTGACGAACGTGGTAATCGACTGTTGTGGGGACATAATGGGACTGTTGTTGGTAACCCTGAACATTTCGGGTGGCACATTGCCCCGTTTTAAGTTTTGCCAGTTTTGCCAAATAACAGTTGAATATACTCTTGTTTTATATAATACTAGCTGATATCCGCAACTGCGTCTGCGTGGTTTATTACCTTAAAAAATATTTTATATGCAGACCTCTATATATACAGACCATTTTGTTTGTAGATATTTAAATCATATGTTACATTATCCAGATATTTAAAAATACATGTAAGTCAAATATTATGAAAATTTATAAATATACATTAGAACAGCAATATGTGTATGTTTTTATGTATAAACCTTTTTGTTGTTTTATAACAATATGGCACGTAGTATTAAGTGCTCATATAGATTAGATATGTTGTTATTTAAAAAAGGGCTGTACCGATATAAAATTGGCAGACGGAAATACTGTATACTACAATAATTTTACATTGAAAACCAGAAGATGCACTCGGGCCTCGGGCTTTTTTATAAAGTAAACGCACGGGGATTATTCAGTTCAAGTACGCACCTGGAGAGCGCAAAGAACAAAATGCAATCTATCAAATAATCTGTTTTCCTATTTATCTTATTATTCGTTTTCATTATTAATTCCTTATTATTCCTATTTCTTTTATTACTATTTGTTTCCTAGTTTTGACTTTAGCTCAAATATTTTTTCTTTTCATTTATTTCCGTAACCTTTTGATAATGTGCTGTTTTGTTACATATACAAGCTGAAAGTTTAGACAGTAGCAATATTTATAGAGGATAGTCTGCACTCGATTCTTGCCTTAAATCAATAAAAAATAGGTGCTTAATATTTGACCTAATTATCTAAAAAAACAAAAATTATACGCAATCCTCTACGTTTTTATGTTAAAACACAGTATCAATAACTGTTGGTTGATTTCACTTTTACTTGAAAGTGAACGTGGGAACGGTATGAATAAAACAAAAGGGTTTGTTGTCCGAAGGTTATTAACTCCGGGTCGCCCCTTACAGCTTTGGGCACCGGTCATTGCACCTATGCTTATTACGACTGTGTTTATACTTTTGAAAGTGAGTATCCCAAGAGACCATTGTTTAATTAATTAACCATAATTACTTAACGGTCCCGAGGGAGAGCCCATTTCGGATGCTAAATGGTTTTTTTCGTACTATAAATGTGCACTTTGATTTATATCTTATTTTCCAAATTTTTGTTGTTGAGATAATTTTAAGATATTAAATGTGTTTATAATTATCTAGTTTCAATGCTCTAATAATAATTAGAGCGGATTTTGTTACACAACAAGACACATTATTACATAGGACACAATTAATTGGAAAATAAAAAAAGATACGTTTGTTTTCAAATAACAATAGCATTGGTTGACTATAATTTGATTTATTCAGTGATAATTCCTGTCATATTAACATATTACTTTATTATAAAAATACAAAATTTTACAATTTACAAAAAAAAATCTTTGATTTACGTCAAATTGTGAGTTTCAGTGTAAACGTTTATTTTCTAACAACATTTTATTATTCTGAAAAAACAAAGAACTTCTTACGTAAGAAGAGGGATGAAGAATCCAGAAATCTAATGTGCCTTTACATGGAGTTAGGGCAGGCCAAAAATCGCCACAATCAACCATAGATAATTAATAAATGGCCCCTAAGCGCTCGCCTCAAAAGCCCCGTGAAGCTATAAAGGTCCATGAGGCCAACAGCGGTTAGTCAGCTCGAAAAAAAAGCAAGATTAGTAAGTATTTGCTAACAGTACAATCGATCCGTTTGCCGTCACGTTAAACGGCATGACGCTCTCTTATGCCGTCCCATCCCTTCAAGGACACCGCTCTCTGTTTTCTTGTGTGTTAAACAATTCTATTACTTGCTAAGCTATGATGGCTTAGTTAATTGACATTGACGCGTTGCTTGACATAGGTTCATATCCTTGCAACTGGAGTCGAAGTTTTCAGTGAAGGAAACAAATCTACAACCAAATCAAAACCTTTATTTCTCCTACACTAACCTTCTGCTAAGTAGCGACACGATAAAACTGGATAAAACTTCCTCGTCTTACAGGAAACAGATGAAATGTATTAGAATCGACTGCGCTAGCATCACGACCACATATATTTTCTGTCACAGTGCTGCTCTTTTCTAAACCTAAGGATTGATATGTTTGATACCACAGAGTACGTTATATAAATAGGGGTAGCACTCGTTCTTTACAAACAGCGCCTCTATAATATGACTTTCGAACTAACATTGTTGGTTATAAATGTACATTTATAGCTTGCATACAGCGGTACTGCGTAAATCGTATACAAGTTTTTGATAATTTTTATTTGTAATGAATATATTAATCGTAAGGCATATCTAAATCCAAGTGTCTATATGCAGGAATCAATGTTATAAGTAGATCTGGATATAGATAACATTGTTTGTGGGAGACAAGAAAATTTAAGGGAGCACACTCTCGTAACAAATACGTAAACAAAGAGAATGAAAACAAATAGTTGAAAATTGTCAGTTTGAAATGTCAAAATGAATTGTCATCCACCATCTTTTGTTATAAAACTTGCCAAAAAAAATATATAACAGTGCCATCTAGGGAGTGGATTGATAACCAAAAATAGACGAGCCTTTTCCATACAAATCCGATTCTGAGAAGTGAAAATAGTGTGTTTGATACCTGCATTGCCAAACGTCGGTTTATTAAACTTAAAAAAAAAAAAACTTATTAAACTTAACTCAGTCCTTAGGAGTAACAATATAATATAATAACTAATGGGCATAGTTTTAAGCTGCAGTGGCCACCCAACATTAGATGCCTTACATACCCATTTACTACACAAGCACCTGGTATATGCGGGTAACCATACCAATCACACCATAAAAGTCAATCACCATTATAAGCGTAACGATATAATATCGTCAAAGCTTTTTATTTTTTGCGTGAATGCAAGTCTGTATATCCTTATATTATATCAGCACCATCTATACAACACAAATCAAACTAATAAGGTAGCTTAGGTACGTAAATTACAATGATACTGTCGACGTGGTTCATTGTTTTAATCACAACTAATTCGGGCGCTAATATACATTTTAAAAGTCTACAAGCTAACGCCATCTAGTATTTTCCTATATGATACTGTAGCGGTAGAGTAGTTTTAACCATAACTTATAGAGGCGCTAGTATACATTTGAAAGTCTATAGACTAACGCTATCTAGTGTTTCTCTACATCTTTTTTTCCTTAGAAGAGTTAGAACCAGGGCTGTAGCTAGAGTTTTGAGTTTGAGGTATGGCAGCATGGAAGCACAGGTAGGGCGGAAGTAAAAAAAAGTGCGTGCGTACAAAGTACACATATCAGAAGTGAAACTTCTTTGGCGAACTAATTTATAAGTCTTGTTTATATTTATACAAATCTAAAACTTTAGAGAAATTTGAAAAAATAATAATAATAATAATTAAAAAAAAATTATTCATAAAGTTTATTTATAAATTTGACTCACTGTTTAAGTCACTGTATATAATCGAGCGCATCAGCGCCATTTCTAAATTTAGGGGTCAAAGTGGTCGCCATGGCCGAAACCGGTCGGAGCAATCATCAAGTGCTAATAATATTGTAAATAGATGAAAAATCTGCGTTTACTGAAAATGACGTTATGCGACAGAATTGCCAAACTCCTAATAATTAACTTCCGTTGCATATACCTGGGTGACGTTACATCCGTAAAAATTTTACCCTCATGCGCTTCACTTCAAAAATTATCATAATTGATTTGCCCTCGAATGTCACAAACTGTGGTATGTTCGTAAAGTTTAGATACCTATCGCTACAATTGTCTCAAACTATGAAGAAACAATTTAATTATAATAATGTATTGTGATTTCGCATTGCCCCACAATGCCCCCCGAAAGTACGGCCGTGATTAGATCTGACATCTTTAAATTACGACTCTTTCATTACTCTGTGGTGACATTTCATTCTTACCCAACTAGGCCCCCCTCGGCAGCGACTCAAGCCTAGGTCCGTTCTCTCGGCATCGAGCCCTTGAGAACGCTGCTCGCGCGAATATAGTGACACATATTTCATCACTGCAACAACATTACACATAATATCACCTCCAACACGTGCGTGCACACACGTTTACACATTTTCATGTGGAAGGATTTTACTTTTTTCTCTTATCGAACTGAATTAGTTCAATATAATAGCCCAATACGAAATAAATGTACGAGTTCCTGAGGTATACATGCTCGGTACTCATGTACATATCACTAACTCATACACGTATGAATATGTAGCTTAGCCCAGTTAGGATCACGATTTGCATGAACTTGGCAACAGCCCTCTGTCTGTCGGTGTACCGACAGACCGTTTTGTGGGGGCGGCAAGGGATCGTTCAAGCTAATCAACCTTGTAGAGCCGCCCCCACGGTCCGTCGGAGCAATCATCAAGTGCTAATAATATTGTAAATAGATGAAAAATCTGCGTTTACTGAAAATGACGTTATGCGACAGAATTGCCAAACTCCTAATAATTAACTTCCGTTGCATATACCTGGGTGACGTTACATCCGTAAAAATTTTACCCTCATGCGCTTCACTTCAAAAATTATCATAATTGATTTGCCCTCGAATGTCACAAACTGTGGTATGTTCGTAAAGTTTAGATACCTATCGCTACAATTATCTCAAACTATGAACAAACAATTTAATTATAATAATGTATTGTGATTTCAAGGTAGGGAATTGCCCCACAATATCCCAAAACTACGGCCGTGGTTACATCTGACATCTTTAAATTACGACTCTTTCATTACTCTGTGGTGACATCTCATTCTTACCCAGCTAGGCTCCCCTCGGCAGCGACTCAAGCCTAGGTCCGTTCTCTCGGCATCGAGCCCTTGAGAACGCTGCTCGCGCGAATATAGTGATGCATCTTTCATCACTGCAACAACATTACACATAATATCACCTCCAACACGTGCGTGCACAGACGTTTACACATTTTCATGTGGAAGGATTTTACTTTTTTCTCTTATCGAACTGAATTAGTTCAATATAATTGCCCAATACGAAATAAATGTACGAGTTCCTGAGGTATACATGCTTGGCAGTCATGTACATATCCATAATATTTCTATCATAATATTTCTACTGTATTAGCTACCTAGGATTATTTGTTATTATTTAATTGTATTGTGTCTGTTTTTGTAGTGTTTTAATTTAGTATGTTTACCGTGTAACGCATGCTGTGATAGCTTTTAAAGACCAATGTATCTACAAATTATTCACATATAGCGTCATTTCATGTGTGGTACATTGGCCACTAGCTGTCCTTTAATAAATAAATAAACTCATACACGTATGAATATGTAGCTTAGCCCAGTTAGGATCGCGATTTGCATGAACTTGGCAACAGCCCAAGATGAGGTGTGCCGTGCACCCTTGAGCTAGTTGTCAAAATAAAATTGGTTGATTGTCTTAAAAGCTCACCTTAGTAATCTAGTGAAGCTATTAAGTTTCGAGTCAGTCAATACGAGAAAAAAGAACATCTCATACAAGAAGTTAGTTTAAAAAATTACAGAACTTTAAAAATCACTTCTTTACAACATGATTAAAGCTCACCGTAATAGATAACATACAATTTATTCCACCTATTTCAATACCCTCAACAGGTTGAATTCCAAGAAATACCCAGATCTCTAACATAAAGCCAAAATCTGCTCCTTAATCCTTAACACTTTATACTGCATGATGGTATATAGTACATTACCTTCTATACATATAAATTTTATTATATTATGTGCACAGAATCCAAATTTCTCATTCCGACACAGTCAACAACCTCACAGAACGCGCCGAATAGGTTACGTGGTAATATAAAAAACAAACATTCAAAATGTCAACAGGTTAATTCAAAGTCACCAAGATAAGAAAAAATACATAAAAAATAATTAACATTTGTGCTTGTTTTATTAATAAATAAACCTTTAAAAGCAGACACATTTTATATGACAACAATCTATTTTTATAAATCTTTTGAAGCAAATTAATATTTTAGTTATCTACTAGGAATACATCGTTTCTGAAAACCTTTTAGAGTACTCGGTTTTTTGATTTACTACGTTGGGCAAAAGACCGAGATAGCGGCAAAGTTCAGTTTCATATAGCTTTTTCTTTGTCTATCGCAAGCGTTGCGCTGTGCGATAGAGAGAACGCATTACAAAACCGAGCTGGCCTTCACACTCATTTCCTCGACGCGAACTGCCAAATTAAATGCCGGGTACTCTTATTATACTGTATATGTACGTGGTTAACTGAAAGTTTAACATCTATATAACTAAAATAATAAAGGCTTGACGTTATACGCGTATCACGCAAATACTACTGTTTTATATCACAGGAGACAAACGAACCGATGGGTCACCTGATGTAAAGTGATCACCACCGTCCATAAATACTTGCAGGGGAGTCGCAAGTGCGTTGCCGCCTGTGTTTGTGGGAGTGGGCGGGGAAGTGGGGAGAGGGAGGGGAGGGGTTCTTCCGGCGCTCTCACTGTCCAAACGTGGTCCGGTGAAAATAGTAGTCCGATGAAGCTGTTAAGACCTTGCTAGGTCAATAGCGTAGTCAGTTTGAGAAAAAAAAACTGACCAAACGAAACGCAACAGCACTGTTACTTCACGTCGGTTTTCTGTGAGAGGTGGTCTTACCCCGGGCAAGTCGACCCATTCATGCTGAAACCAGTAATAGCTTCAATGTGACTCTACCACCTACAGAATACCTACCCTACTGCATAGATTTCCATCATTTTTTTTACTTTCACTTCTTAGAAACTGGGATTCTGTTTTATTACATAGGTACGTGAAATGCGTTTTGCATTTAGTACAAAAACGAGTGTATACTTTTCCATTCGATTAGAAAAAAACGTAAATCCAACCTTCACGTTTAGCGCACCTTGGCAGTAAAATCGACCCGTTTGCCGTCACGGTAAACGGCATGACGCTCTCTTATGCCGTCACGCTCCTTCACGCTCTCAGTTTTCTTGTGTATGCGTGCTTATATATTATACAATACTACTGCTTGATAAGTTATGATGGTTTAGTTAATAGCGTATCGGACACCGCATTCATCGACATCGGTTGAAATCCTTGCAATTGTCGTCGGAATTTTCAATGATGGAAGACATTTTAATGACACCATAGCATGATGATAAGGCTTTTTCTAAGTCCACCTGGCTTGCTACCAACCTTCAAATGTATATCAACGCTATGGAAACCGCAGACAAAAACTGGTTAAATATAATAGTATTAGTATGTACTATAAAGTACTGATTAAACAAGATAAAAACACAACGATCAGCTGCTTTACAGCGAGGGAAGGCCCAACTAATGTATTTCGACGGACCTCAATACAGTTATAGATACAGTTACGCGGCTGAACATAGGCTTTCGTTGCAAGTCCAGTGACCCACAAAAACACATGACAATATTTAATTAACAATACTATTCACACGTGTTATAAAATCTATACTTCAACCGCAACAGCGAACGTCAATAATGAGTGTTGTTCGTCTTTTCCGTGGTTTGTTGATTGTTATATTTCCTGAATCATGAGGAAATTATATTACTAAATATTGAAAAAATGTTCATGAGAATAACCATAGGAATTTCGTTGTGGACGTATTATGTTGGCGATTAACTTACGACATATTGCTGTATTGTTACAGCTATCTGAACCAATTCGTTCTATCGTTTTGCGTCAAGTTCGCTCCAACAATCGGGCGTCCAAAAAGTAATCAAAAATGCTTTATTCAATTTAGGCCCTGATAAGGCGATTACGAACGTCAAAACTAACACCATTTTGGAAAATAAACCAGTCATCGAGGAGATCCGGCAAGAAACTCGATCGATTTTATTTTTTAACACATATCTATTTAAAATACATTAGCTGACCCGTGCCTACTTCGTTGAGCGGTAAACATTTATAAAAAACTACTTTATGTGACTTAAATATAAAAGTTATACATATGATGTCGCTTCTTTGTAGGTATTGTCAAGCTCTACAACTTTTTTCTAGAACTCAATCATATATCTCTCATCGTTAAGGCAGCGTACGTAAGAAACGTATTCGTTCGACCGTTTTTTCTACGACTTACTTTTCAAATCCTACTACCACAAAAAATCTTTTCATTTTTCGGGTTTAATTATAATGGTAAAAGAATTTTTTTAATCGTTTTAATAGTTCCTGAGATTACCCCCTACAACGTCACAAACTCACAAACTTTACCTCTTTATAATATTAGTATAGATTACATGTGACAATTGTTTTTAGTGGATGCACAGAGAAGAGTTAATTCCAGACATCACCATCGTTTACATATTGATCCACTCTATAATAGCCTTTTTAACACTAAAACCCGCTTGACATGGTGCTTAAAACGTGCAAATCTGGCAAATCGGTAATATCCATTGGGGCTTTGTTGTGAAACCTAATACTACCTAATATTACCTAAATCCCTTACTGGTTCAATTTATTTGATTCCAACCAAAGAATTCCCATAGACCTCGACAATATACTTCCCCTCCTGAATACAGGGTCTCATTTTTAGTTTCAGAGCCTACGGAAACAAACAAAATCATTATTTACATGCAATTGAAATTACTTGGCTTTAATGGTAGGGCTTTTTTAAAATCAATCTGTCTAGCTACACCCTCAATTTGAAAATTTCTCGCCAAGCACTTATACTTGAGTTCCAGCTTCTAATTATTATAGTGGACGTTACTTTGCACTTCTGCCTGGAATTGATTGCCCGCTACCCCGTCTCACTGCAACAAAAACAACCGTGTGCATCGGAAGACTTTATATTTTACAGTTACATACCAACAGAGTCAACAGACGTCAGTTTCAATCGTGAACTAAGGACCCATTTTGAATTAGGTAATTTTGGTCGTTTCAGATACTAATATTTCGCGTTTACTATTAATAGTTTCAGGTACATCCCGTGCAAATAAAATCAAACGTTTTTTGTTGCAGTGAGACGTGGTAGCGGCCAATCAATTCCAGGCGGAAGTGCAAAGTAACATCCACTAAAATCTTTAATGATGGATTCCCACGAAGTAACGCCTTCTTCAATCAAATGTACTAGCAACTAAAGCTGAGAGTCGGTACTTGTAGGCTTAGACTGTTTACCATGTTGGACCACATCGTCGTTTTACACGTGGTGATATTGTGGTCAAATGGTAAATCCTATAAAGTATTTTATTTTAACCACTCGCATAGTATCTCGCTGAAGCTGCAAATAACATAACTTGGTAGGAGTAATCTGTAATCCGTAACCCTTCGATTGTTGAATTGTGCGATTTCTTTGTGTTCGGAATACATATGTTATAAGTTGTATGCTAGTGTGGTGATTATGCCTGTATTTTCTCTCTGGCAACAGACTTTAGCCCTGCAGTGGGATTTTGGAACTACTATTGTTAATTGTACTCTGTGTCCTGTTTTCATAATTACAATATATCTCTCGCTGTTTCAAGTTTAAAAACTTCAACCGAAGATAATACATTCATGAAAGGAATAATGAAAACTACATTTAGGATACTATTCCTAAAATTATAAAAACTGCCATAAAATTCCTAATTAAAGTTTATATGAAAAAAAAAATTGTATCACTCACTGATAGGGTTTACGTGCGAGAAACGATAGGCAGTCGCTCATGAATAGTATGAATTTATGCAGAATATTTTGGTCAAATCTTCTTCGGTTGTTCCTAAGACATTGTATAAGTTAACAGTGCTATCACATCAGCCGCTCTCCTAATTTGATTCTACAAATAATTGATTATCGTTGTACTTATATATTTATTTGAATAGAAATCTCTAACAAAAATTATCTAAATATTCGTGGTTAGCTTTTTATGAATAAACGACACGAGTCAATCGCCATTGTAACAATGCTATATAAGGTAAATCTTTGATTCAAGAGGTACATTAGAAATAATATTTCCCGTGTGTGTTGTAAATGTCTTTATAGTATCTGTAAGTTTCAAGTTATTTAAATATTATTTGAAGTGTTTAAGTAAGGTATAAATAATAAAAGAGTGAAGATCCATTTCTACATATTAATTTTCCAAGAATTCGGAAGACTGATGTCGTCTGATTATTTTTTTTTGTGATTGTTGACATAATCAGTGCTGTAGCCTTTGCGAAGCACTGAAAAGATACTGATTGTGTCAAAATTGCGATCACAGTACACTAGGTGTAACTCTAATATATTGAAACACCAACGTATAGCATTCCGTGATCAACTGGTGTATCCAATTATCGATACAGTGGTAGTGTATTCAACGTGTTACTACACCAGTCAAAGTAAGACGCTTTTGAGTTGTCGCTTTTCGGAATCAGTCGGTGTAAGTTTGGACGAAGACTTGCAAGTCGCCGTCACAGCAGCTACTGCCAAGGATTGTTTATTTTCCCATTCGTCCGGCTGTTGTTTTAGAATTGTTCAAACATGAGCTTGAGTTACATCAATTTATCGAACCACAATAAATATAGAATTATAAAAAAAAACCTCGAAAATCGAATTCAAATATTTTTTTTTATTTAATTCATTTCGTCAATTCCTTTCAGGTGAAACAGAAGTAATGGATTTATATAAAACGATCCTGATATCTATCGTGGTGCTGAGTGCGTTGTTGACCGACGTCTCATCATCTGCTTTAAACATCGACAACGGGAAATCGGACAACATTGCCCTCGCGTACATAGTGAATGAGAATTGTGCTCCAAGAAACAAAGTCGACATTGCAGACCAGTTGTACAACAGCGTTATCGTAGCCGACTACGAATCAGCTGTAACGAAATGTCTGAAACTGGAGAACGAAGGTCGGGGTGAAATAATCATAACCGTTGTGAAGAGACTACTGAATGAAAGCAAAAAGAACATGGTCGAGTTCGCGTATAGACTATGGTATATGTTCGGTAAGAACATTGTCAAAGATTATTTCCCAATTCAATTTAGACTACTACTGAACGAGAACTCCGTTTTAATTTACAATAAAAGGGACGGTTTCGCACTAAACCTTGATACAGTTACGGATGGAGGAGACAGATTGACGTTCGGCGATTGTCACGATAAAACTAGTAACCAGGTCAGTTGGAGGGTGTTACCGATTTGGGAAAACAACAGAGTGTATTTTAAAATCGAGAACAACTATCATCACCAATACATTAAACTTGAAATTAAAACTGACGTAAACGGTGACCATAGAACCTGGAGTTCTGACAATCATGACACGTTCAGGCATCAGTGGTACCTCCATCCGGTGAAATATGACAATGAAGTATTATTTTATATATACAACAGAGAGTATAACAAGGCTCTGAAGCTGTCAAGTACTATCGATGCAAATGGTAATCGACTGCTCTATGGACACAACGGTAATGTGACTGGCAACCCTGAACATTATGGGTGGATTATTTCACCTTTTTCATAAAAATATGTTTTTTCTATTAATAAAAGATGTTAAATCGCCTTTCGGTGCAATAGTTGCAATAATGAGTTTATCATAATAATATCTGGTATATCTTTAAATATAATAAAAAGTAAGTTTAACGTGTCTGCACTTTTTAGATTTTTGTGAAAAATATTATTACAGGTGTCTAGGAACAAATAATAAAATACATTTCAATCATTCGTGAAATAAAACTTCTTTAAGCGCGACTAGGAGGTAACAGGACGACAGTGCAACGGAAGTCCTTTACGGCAATATGGCGTCACGTTTCTGTACCATCCGGTTCTTACATACTTAATTAAATTGTATTTAATTTGATTTTGTCAATAAATAGTTTATAAACAAATCAATCATACAATAGAATTAATTATGTATATATGGGCGTGCGACCGTGCTGCCATCTGGTTTCAATGTAAGTAAGTAACAAGTTAAATCAAAACTTCATTATCTGTAGTGCCATCTATCAGGTAATTATAACTTAAACAACAAGTTTTACTTCAATCGCGTATGACGGTTACACGCACTCATTTTTTAGAATATGTCTGTGGCGTTCCGCCTTTAATTTTAATACCTCTTATTTGCAACTATTGTTATTCTATTATATACAACTGGCAACATTGTCAACAAGGCTTATACTCGTATGCACAAGGCCTCAAATGTCAAACCCACGCAGTACCCTGACAACTGTCACTTTCACCCGGGATGCGTAGGGACGCTAATGTAAGACGCTATATTTATTGAACCAATATTTGTATCTCAGTGTATTGTTACATGTACTGTATTACACCTGCATTAAAGGAGCAGTCATATGGCACCTTCAGCATTTTATTTCAATCAACCGGTACAACCGATGTGAACCCATGACTCTCGAGTAAAATGTAGTCTGTGTTGCATTAAAATCGGTTCACTCTATCAAAAGATATTGTAATTTTAATGACGACGCGACTGAGTACTAGTGAAAAGTAGATAAATAAATGTACTTCAACCTCATCATAAAACCAGAGTATTTGGTAATATTACATTTAAATACACGTGGACGTAGTCGCGCACACAGCTAGTCTATACTATATAATATTATTAAGAGATAACATTTGAAAGCTTGTGACGTTGTAGGGGTAATCTCAGGAGCGCTTTGCCCAACTCCTCCTGCCACTGTAGCCGGACCTGAGGGGATGGCCCGGGGGGCTCATCTCCTCATTGTACAGGTCCGGCGGACGATGAGGGGCAGCCGGTGTGTACCCGGTTTACCCCTCTATAGGTAGGTGCCCGATGGTCACCTTCCGCCGGGCGGACTGTGTCTACAAGGTTAATTAGCTTGAACGATCCCTTGTCGCCTCCACAAAACGGTCTGTCGGTACACCGTGGGGTTTTAGTCCGTGCGAGTCGGACATAACCCACCCTCTCCCCCGGGACGGGGCGTATCAATAAGGAATTTCCCCACGTTAAAAAAAAAAAGGTGTAATCTCAGGAACTACTAGTCCGATTTGAACTGAAATTCTTTCAGTGTTATATAGCTCATTTATCGAGAAAGGTTATAGGCTATATATCATCACGCTATGACGAATAGGATTGGAGCACCAATGAAGAATGTTTCAAAATTGAGGTATTTTTCCTCTTCAGAGCTTCCGCTGCGTGTTAGCGTTAGCCCAAAGTAACTATTCCACGCGAACGAAGTCGCGGGCAAAGTTTAGTAATAAATAAGTACACTGAGCTTAGTCAGATTTGGTATCACTAATTAATCTAGCCATTTCATGAAATTGATAGCATTTATCATTTTTATTGCTAGTAACACCATTTGTTAATGACACTAACCATGAGTTTTTTACTTGACACTTTTGATATATGTATACGATCTGTTTATCTTCTAGTTTCTCAAAAATTGTTGTACTCAAGTATCTGTCTCCATGTAGCAATACCATATATTTATAAACAGAGTACATTTAATTTTATTGTTTTAGACAATAAGTTAGAAACAGTGATTGTACAAAAACGATTTGATAAACAATGTTTAAAAATAATAATTTTCTATACATCATATTGTTTAAAATACTTACCCATATCAGACTAACAAAGTAATCACCTATAAATTTCTCGTTATACTATTATATCTTGGTGGAATAGTTTTCCTTCCTTTTTTGAAAAAGCACCCGTAAGAACCTTGTATTTGTTCATATGTTTCATGTATTTTCAAGTATATTCTGCAGTCTAAATATAACAGAAATATATTAAAGCTTGAAAAGTGTAATAAGTCATAGCTCTATTAAATTAAAAAAAACCTGTATTATCAGTTAACCTGAATGCATCATACGCAGTGAAAATAAACGCTCATGAAATGAAGAACAATATATTTGGAAAAGTGTAAATGTGTAGTTATTAACTTTTTACTAATTGAACTGGATTGTACTGCTGCACCACTATAAAAAGCATCAGTCACAAAAAGCAATATCTGCCGACTAATAAGTTGGTTAAAACCAGAGAAAAATAAAAAATATTGATAACCCCACTTTTTGTGGAAAGTCCACTAAATTAGCAAAACAATATGACAATTTTGACATGCTCAAAAGGGATGGCGATTCTTCGCAAAAAGAAAAACGATTTTTAAATAAATTTGAATTGTGGTGTGTCAAATGGCTTCATGAAAACATCGAGGACTAGAGAATCAATTATTCAAAAATTGTTTTCTTAAATTTTTCCTTTTTAAACGAGCTTTTTTTAGATATTTTATCTAAATATATCTTTATATATTATTGTAGCGGATTTCATGTTTTTTACATAGAAAAAAAAAAGATTTTTCGCGTAATCGATCTCAGATCGCCAGCCCTAGTGCCCAAATTGTTACTAAAACGAAGTGCTGTAAAAATGTAGACAGGTTACTTTGGCCTTGTACACTCCATCACAGAAATTAAACATAATTTTAATAGACATAACTAACACAATATAAATAAGTAATACAATAATACACCAAAATGTGGCCTAAAAATAAATGAATAAAATTTACAGCTCTCAAACTACATTCTAATTTCAAAATCACTATAATTACGGTAATATACACATTATCCATTAAAAATGTTGCGTCAACGCATGTCAATCGATATTTATCCATCCCTATATGATTACGAACCTAAAATAAATGTATTTATTTCCCAAACTTTGATTTTTATTTGTTAAATTAGGAAAGTATTTATTTACATTTATTCAATATGTTTGCTTATATTTTAAACAAATATTACATAAATACAAATCATTAATTTGACCACGCCATAGCATATGGCAAGATAGCAACGCCATCTTGACATGTTTTAGAGTTATGTTATTACTGTTTCGACTTTCGGAGTGTCGATTGGACAGTGTTGGTGTATACACGTGCTTTAATGGTTTTTGTTTTATATCGAAATTTGTTTAAATTCTCTTTTCTAAGCTGTAGAATAATCTATATGTATATACACTATGTATATGTATATTTTAATGGTGGTAGAGCCACGCTGAAACTATTATTGGTTTCAGTATGAATGGGTCGGCTCGTCCGGGGTAGTACCACCCTCTCATAGAAAACCGACGTGAAGTAACAGTGCTTGCATTGTTGCGTTTCGTTCGGTCAGTGAGAGCGCCGGAGACCCATCCCCTCTCCTCTCTCCTCTCCCTTTCCCTCCCCTAACCCTAAAGATGGCAAGGCACTTGCGACTCCTCTGGTGTTGTTAGTGTCCATGGACGGTGGTGTTCACTTAACTGCAGGTGACCCACCTGTTCGTTTGCCACCTATGACATAAAAAAAAAAAAAACTTATTTATTCATTTAGTGTGGTGGTGATAGGTAGTTAATAATGGAGAAACCTCCTGAGCCTCCTGACAACCAACCACCACCATATCCGACAGGCGTTTACCAATGGACTTCATACTATTGGTAATTTTTTGGACATCAATTCTACATACGACAATGTCAGTCTTCCAATACTCAGGCAGAAAGGTGAAAGGCGAAAGCTAAGTATCCCTGTGAGGTTGACTAATGTTATTATAAACTCCTTATGTCTAGACAAATTTTGGTTCAATGTAATGGATATATTTCTTTGCCAAGGATGGTTTGGAAAGGTCTTCCACAAGGATCTGTTTTAAGTCCACTCTTATATAATGTATATACTTACGATCTTGATCAGACTGTGACTAGTTTTTGTAATATCCTTCAATATGCTGATGATATTGCTTTGTACACCACCTGTAAAGAACTTAGCAATGCGACTCCCCAACTAAATTCGGCTCTTCTTGCCATCTTTAGGGTTAGGGGAGGGAAAGGGAGAGGAGAGAGGAGAGGGGAGGGGAGGTGGGTCTCCGGCGCTCTCACTGACCGAACGAAACGCAACAATGCAAGCACTGTTACTTCACGTCGGTTTTCTGGTAGTACCCATTCATGCTGAAACCAGTAATAGCTTCAGCGTGGCTCAACCACCTACAGATATGGTACGCATGCGCAGGAGAAGGGAATTCAACGGTTAAACAAGCAAAACAAAGTATAAGCAAAATATATTTTTAATTTTAATTTATTTTTCCTTTGTATAAAAGCAGATAGCAATAAAAAAATCAGATTAATTAACATCATTCGATCATATCTGCAACTCTACTAACAAACGTAAAAGGAAAATCTATATATTGCGGAAAGATTAAAGCCAACATACATTGCAATGAGCAATTGTCAGATTCACAGAGGGTACAATACCTCATTGGTAAGTTGACGCACGACGCTTTAAAAAACTCGTAAAAAACAGGCCAATTCTCCATCTTTCCATCGAAAGTAGGTAATTCAATAGGCGGTAGTTTTATTGAATATTTAGCGAACTCGTTACAGTCAGATCGCAACGATAATACTGTAGAGCAACTATTCAATATTTTATTGCGGACGCGTTTTACACGAATATACAAATCTTCAAAAGACTCCAAACTTGAATAGTCAGCGCTAGAATCAGGTTTTGAATTTAATTTTATGTCATTAATTTGGTCGATAATGGATTCGAATCTATTTTGCAAGTCATCAATAGTTTCTGACTCGGTCAAGAAATCTTCGTTAGCACGCGAATCGAAAGATGTAATATTTTTCGATAAAACAATATACACAAGAATGATATTAACTAAATTGCTTGACACTGGCAGAATTTATACTTAGGAGACGAAATAAATAAAAAAATGTTGAATTTGCGATCAAGTTTTGTTGTGATAAAGAATTCCAATTTACCTGAGTACTATGCAAATTAGTAATATTGTAGAAAGTGAATTTATATTATAAGCTTAAAGTTAACAAGTCAATAACGTTTAAAACTTTCAAAATTCATAAGTCATTATTATATATGATATCCGAACCATCCGGTATCAAGTATCAATTGAATACTAATAATAATTATTAAAGAAAGTTGAATAGAGACGCTGCAATTTCACCATTTTGCAAAGATACAACGACGTGTCGCGACGTGGACAACACTTAGAATACATGACAATAATGGCTACATACCAGGTGAAAGGTTAAACACTCGCAATATTCTGTGATGTGAAACTTCACTTTAACATATACAATAATAATATCGAAACGAATACTAATAAACAACCAAGAAAATCTAAGTTACAGTTTGTTCTAAGACTTTCAAAAGTATAAACACAATCGTAATAAACATAGGTGCAATTACCGGTGCCGAAAGCTATAATGGGCGACTATAATAACTTTCTTTAATAAAACGGACAATAAACCCTTTTATTTTGTTCCTAACGTTCCCACGTTAACTTTCAAGTGAAAGCGAAATCACCCGACGCTTATTGATACTGTGTTTTAACATAGACGCGTAGAGGATTGTATATAATTTTTGTGTTTTCCTAGATAATTAGATCAAATATTAAGCACCTATTTTTATGATTGATTTAGAACGAGAATCGAGTGCATCCTAACCTCCATAAATATTGCTACTGTCTAAACATTCAGCCTGTATAAATAATTAATGGAGCTCTTATTATACAACAATTGTTGTTGTCGGTTATTCTACTGTTAGGTAATTTGCTGTTTTATATGCTTAAAATAACACAGTAATAAAATACATCTGTTGTTTGTATCGCTAATTTAAGTGTGACTAACGATAACTGTTCTCTTTTTTACATCTATTGGTTGCTGAGTATTCTTCCTTGTTCGCGTATTGCTATAACACCAACCCATTATTCCTATGTATACTGATATAATATTATAAAGAGGTAAAGTTTGTGAGTTTATGACGTTGTAGGGGGTAATATCTGGATCTACTAAACCGATTTTTAAAATTCCTTGACCAATAGAAAGCCTCGTTATTTTTGAGTGACATAGGCTATATATTAACCCGAAAAATAAAAAGACATTTTTGTGGTAGTCGGATTTGCAAAGTAAGTCGGAGGAAAAACAGGCGAACAAAAACGTTTCTTACGAACGCTACCTTAACGATGAGAGATATATAATTGAGTTCTACAGAAATGTTGTATAGCTTGATAATGTCCACAAAAAGTCGCGGACAGCATGTACCTAACTTTTATATTGAAGTCACAATATCAATATATATAATAGTTAGTTATAATTATATAATAACTGAGCCACAGCAACGCGTGGCCGGGACAGCTAGTAATCAAATAAATTTGTTATTCGTATCGCTAGTTTGAGTGTGCCTACCGAGGAGTGCCTTCTCTTTCACATTCTAGGATACTTTTTATCTCATAAAACGCAAGGGATTCTCCAGGATAACGGACGAAAGTAAAAAAAATGTAGTTCATGATATTCTTGACGAATTTTGGTAAATTTTCTTTGTGCTATATATAGCAGATAGATTAGCTAAAAATTAAGCTATATTTCCATATGCTACTTCAAAAAAAAAGAC
>MU159204.1:26014-74818 GCA_015888305.1 Antheraea pernyi
GGTAGGGTTAGGGTGTAGGTAGGGCGGGGGGAATGGGGGGGTGCTGGACAGGTAACCTCTGGCTTGCCTACCTACGTAGTGGCTAGGCAAGTCCAGGGGATTGGCAGGCGTAGGGCTTGAGTGAGGTAGGGTAGGGTTAGGATCGAGGGATGGGAGGGGGTTGCGTAGGATAGCGTAGGCCGGAGGGGATCTTAGGGGGGCTCAGGCGGAGGAGGAGTAAACCTCAATAAAAAATCAGTTGCGGGTCGGTGGCGGAGCGGCTTAGCCTCTCCGCTGCTTGCCGAACTCAGGGAGAAAGGGGCGGGGGCCCCGGACTCCCATTGCACGGGTTCGGCGGGCTGGGAGGCAGTCTCACAACCGGGCTGCCTCAGTCGGGTGTGGCGTGCGAAACGCCTGCCGCCAGGGGGTGTTGCGGAGCTTGCTAACGCAACCCCGGGACACTCCCATAGTGCGGCGGTGGTTGTCGTGGAGTTTTAGCCGGTTAAAGTCGCCGTATGGCACCACCCCTGCGTGGCATCACAATGGCTGGTGGTCGGTTCAAGTCAGGCTCTCCCCCGAGGGCCTGACAGTCCATGATGGATTCTCTCTCCACGTAAGGTTAGTTTTCATCTTAATTGAACCCCGTAGATGACGCTACGAACGGGTTCTAGGCTTATTTTAAAAGATTTCTCACATACCATCTGGGTACATGTTTGAGTGAGCCCCTTGATAGTTTGGATTTACAATTGGAAACGGTAGGTGTGGCTGCAATCGGGTTTTAGGTTTAAAAATACAACTGAAACCGGTGATAACCGTTTCGGTGCAGACGAAGTTGCACGGGTCAGCTAGTTATGAATAAAGACGTGGTAAAGATTAATCAAGTGCGAGTTCGACCCGACAGAATGGGTTCTATTTTATCACATACATATGTAATATTTTTGTGTTTTGCATTGAGTATAAAAAGAGTGTATTTCATTCAATTCGAAGCCAACGTAAACCCAACCTTCACGTATAGTGCACCTTGGCAGTAAAACCGACCCGTTTGCCGTCACGGTAAACAGCATGACGCTCTTATATGCCGTCACACTCCTTTTCGCACTCAGTTTTCTTGTGTGTGCGCGCATATCTATACTATAATAAAACTGTAGTAAGGACAAATCAGTATAATAAATATTTTTTGAAAATTATAATCGGGGTAGACTTTGTTACATATTATACAACTCTACTACTTGATAAGTTATGATGGTTTAGTTAATAGCGTATCGGACACCGCATTCATCGACATAGGTTAAAACCCTTGTAACTGTAGTCGGATTTTTCGATGATGGAAGACATCTTAATGACACCATAGCATGGTGATAAGGCTTTTTCTAAATCCGCCTGACTTGCTACCAACCTGCAAATTTATATCAACGCTACCGAAACCGCAGACAAAAACTACTTAACTATAATAGTATTAGTACGTACTATATACTATATACTTGTACTTTGGTGGTGGTAGAGCCACGCTGTAGCTATTACTAGTTTCAGCATAAATAGGTCGGCTCGCCCGGGGTAGTACCACCCTGTCACAGAATACCGACGTGAAGTAACAGTGTTTGCATTTCTGCGTTTCGTTCGGTCAGTGAGAGCGCCGGAGGACCACCTCCTTTCCCCCTTTCCCTTCCCCTTTCTCTTTTCCCTACCCTTCCCCATACACAGGCTGGCAACGTACTTGGGACTCCCCTTGTGATGCTAATGTCTATGGACGGTGGTGATCACTTAACATCAAGTGACCCTTTTCGTTTGCCTGCTTTTGACATTACTGATTAAAGAATATAAACGTGCAAAAGTTTATTAAGCTCCTATACAGCGAGGGAAGGCCTAAATTATGAATTTTGACGGACCTCAATGCAATACAGTTCGCGACTGGACATAAGGCTTTGGTTTCAAGTCTAGTGACCCACAACGAAAAACAACCAATTAACAATACCATACACACGTGTTATAAAATTTATAACTCAACCGCAACAACGAACGTTAATAATGAGTGGTGTTAGTCTTTTCCGTAGTGTGTTAATTATTATTTTTCCTCAATCATGAGGATATTATATTACTGATTATTGAAAAAATGTTCATGAGAATAACCATAGGAAATGATTTCGTTGTGGACGTATTATGTTGGCGATTAACTTACGACATATTAGTGTATCGTTACATCGTTTTACGTTACGTTGGTTCCAACAATCAGGAATTTAAAAAATTATCTAAAATACCTTTTCCAATTTAGGCCCTAATAAGGTACTTATGAACGTCAATATTACCATCTATTCGGAAAACAACCCAGTCACCGAGAAAAACCGGCAAGACACTCGATCGGATATATCTTTTTAACATATGTAGCTACCGAGAATGTCATCCTCTCGGGCAGACTGGCTGAAACTTTTGTAAATATTGTAAATAGAATGTCGTTCAAACAATTGAACAAATAAATGAAATGTCGCGTGTCTGTATAAATATCTTATATGATCATTTTAATAAATCGTCTATTTTACGCATTCCGTGTATTATCATTACGCTGTCCGTGTCAGTCTAGAATCTTCTAGTAGTGAGCGGAAGCTCCTACACATACATTACAAGTTACAATCCAATCGTTTTAGTGGATGAACAGAGATGAGTCAATTCCAGACATCACAATAGTTTACATATTGATCCACTCTATAATAGCCTTTTGACACTAAAACCCGCTTAACATGGCGCTTAAACTTACAGTCCGATGAATCAGTAATATGCATTGAGATTTTGTTTTAAAACATAACATTATTACCTAAATACCCGTTGCAGGCCCAATTTATTTGATCTCATCCAATGAATTTCCACGGGTCTCCTGAATACAGGGTGACATTTTTAGTTTCAGAGCCCACAGAAACTAACAAAATATTGATTTACATGCAATTGGAATTACTTGGTTTTACTGGCTTTGGCATAACAGTAGGGGCTTTTTCAAAATCAATCTGTCTAGCTACCACCTACAAATTGAAAATATCTCGCCAAGCACTTATACTTGAGTTTCATCAACGAAATATTTTAGTGAATTTTACTTTGCACTTCTGCCTTTAATTGATTGGCCGCTACCACGTGTCATTACAAAAAAAAAATACCCGCCCGCGTATATCGAAAGGGTCAACATCGTTCAGAAGCTACTCCGTGATGGAACGAAACACGTAATGTAATCGATTGTGGACATAACACGTCAATCTACATCATGTTTTAATTAATTATATTTTTATATTTTACAGTTACTTACCAACAGAGTCAACCGACGTCAGTTTCAACCGTGAACCAAGGACACATTTTTAATTAGGTACTTTTTATCGTTTCAGATACTAACATTTCTTGCTTTTTATAACTAGATTCAGATTCAAATTTGTCAGGTACATCCCGTGCAAATAAAATCAAACGTTTTTTGTTGCAGTGAGACGTGGTAGCGGCCAATCAATTCCAGTTAGAAGTGTAAAGTAACGCCCACTATAATATTTAATCATGGATTTCCACAAAGCAACGCCTTCTATAGGCAAATATTGCAGCAACTAGAGTTAAGAGCCAGCTCTCGTAGGGTTACGGTGTTTACCATCTTGGACTTCATCGTCGTTTTGCATAAGGCGCGATTGTGGTCAAACGTTAAAACATATGAAGTATTTTTTTTAATCACCCACATAGCATCTCGTTGAAGCTGTAACTAACATACCTTGATAGTAGTAATCTGTAATTCGTAATCCTCCGTACATCAGAACTTCTTCTATTTCATTTTTGGCAACCAGTCTTCTAGTAGACTATTACTGCCATTGTCAAGTGAGTATCGATATTACAAGTTTCTCAACATAATTTCACTGAACTAACAAGGTGGTGGAACTTTCCTGGGAGTTTTTGTGGCAAGTCAGAATTCATGCTCCGTGTTATTATTTCCGATCCACGTCACTTGTGCACAATAACCAAACTAAATTACTTAAAGTACCACCACCATTATACATTATAGAGCCAAATAACACTAGATATATTTTATCCATAAAATATAAAGACCATTTACATGGCATTCCAAGATCCCGCCAAAAACTCTCCATCAGGACTTGATTCAACCGATATCTATAATTCAGTTCAAAACACAGCACCGTGACATAGTCCGGTGAAGCTGTTAAGACCTTGCTTGGTCAATAGCGTAGTCAGTTCGAAAAAAAAAAAAAACAGCACCGTGATAGACAAAACGGATATAGAAAAAGAAACTTTTAAAAGTACAACCAACCTCATAATTTGCATAAATTCTTTTGTTTTTTTACGGTGATTTAACGGCCTGAATAGAGATTCGATATCGGTGGGCTCGAATCTGGAGTTGTAACAAAGAATTTTGTTTGGTTTTGCGTACTCATTTAAATTAACGTTATCGGCTAACAGTGAAGAAAGACATTGTGTGGAAACGTAAACCTAAGAGATATTATTATAGTACCACCATATATATGAAAAATATAGTATTGTGGATTTCTCTGTTTTTGAACTCGCTTATAAGTGGTGAGCTAGCGTGGTAGTTATGTCCGTACCTTCCCCCTCGAAACAGATTTTAGCCCATCAGTGGCTCTTAGAGGCTACCATTGTTATTTATACCTCGTGCTCTGTTTTCAAAATTACAACGTATCTTGCGCTTTTCCAAGTTAAATTTCCTTAAATTTTGCCTTTTGGCAAATTAAGTACAAGTGAGTTTTCCGTTGACCACCGGTAAATACTCCTCAAATTATCATTTAATTTTTGAACGGAATTATCAACATCTGAATGATGATGATGATATATTTGCAAATCATCAGCGTATAAATGATATTTACAATTTTGAATACACCGAGTAATGTCTGCAATGTATAAAATAAAAAGAAGTGGTCCTGGAATAGAAACTTGTGGTACCCCGCTCTAGACAGAACAGACTTGAGAAGTAAGATTGGTACCATTAGTCCTATTCAATACAACTTATTGGTAACGGTTAACAAGATAAGTGTGAAACCAATCCACAGTTTGTTTATCAAATCTAATCCACTGGACTGATATATTTGTTTGAATAAAATTCTCTAACAAAAATACTTTAAGTACTCGTAACCACTTTTATGAGTGAACGACACAAGTCAGTCGCGACTATAACAATGCTATATAAGGTAAATCTCTGTTTCAATAGGTACATTAGAAATAATATTTCCCGTGTGTGTTGTTATTGTCTTCATAATATCTGTAAGTTTCAAGTTATTTAAAGAACTGTTGAAGTTTTTAATTAAGTTATAAAAGAGTGAAGATCCATTTCTAGATATTAATTTTCCAAGAATTCGGAAGAATGTTGTCGTAGGAAAAACTGTTCCTAATAATTCTTCTAATTGTTAACACAATCAGTGCTATAAAGCCTTTTCCAAGCACGGACAAGACAACACTCAGAATCGGCAATCACAACACCCAGGTGTGACCCTCATATATTGACAACCGACGTGTCGCATTCCATGATTGTATCTAGTAATTGATGAAGTGCTAGTGTACTCAATATTTTGCTAAACCACTCTCAGTGATTCCCTTTCGATTTGTCACATTTCGGAATCAGCCGGTGTTAGTTAAAACAGATACTTGCAAGCCGCCGTCACAGCAGCTACTGCCGAAGGATTGTAGACTTTCCGATTCATCCGGTTCTTATTTTGACAATTACGCTAACATCAGCTTAAGTGACATCAATTTATCGAGCTGCAATAACATTAGAATTGTAAATATTTGAAAAGAAAGAACCTTGACATTGGAATAAAAATATTTTTGAAATTAATTAATTTCGACAATTCCTTTCAGGTGTAACAAAAGTAATGAATTTATACAAAACGATCTTGATATCTGTCGTGGTCATGAATACATTGTTGCCTGACGCCTCAGCGTCTGGTTTAGACATCGACAACGGGAAATCAGAAAACATTGCCCTCGCGTACATAGTGAATGAGAATTGTGCTCCAAGAAACAAAGTCGACATTGCAGACCAGTTGTACAACAGCGTTATCGTAGCCGACTACGAATCAGCCGTAACGAAATGTTTGAAGCTGGAGAACGAAGGTCGGGGTGAAATAATTATAACCGTTGTGAAAAGACTACTTAATGAAAACCAAAAGAACACGGTCGAGTTCGCGTATAGACTATGGTATATGTTCGGTAAGAACATTGTCAAAGATTATTTTCCAATTCAATTTAGACTACTACTGAACGAGAACTCCGTTTTAATTTACAATAAAAGGGATGGTTTCGCACTAAACCTTGATACAGTTACGGATGGAGGAGACAGATTGACGTTCGGCGATGGTCACGATAAAACTAGTAACCAGGTCAGTTGGAGGGTGTTACCGATTTGGGAAAACAATAAGGTATATTTTAAAATCGAGAACAACTACCGTCACCAATTCATTAAACTTGAAATCCAAAAAGACGTAAACGGTGACCAAAGAACCTGGAGTTCTGACATTCATGACACGTTCAGGCATCAATGGTACCTCCATCCGGTGAAATATGACAATGAAGTATTATTTTATATATATAACAGAGACTATGACAAGGCTCTGAAGCTGTCAAATACTGTCGATGGATATGGTAATCGACTGCTCTATGGGCACAACGGTAATGTGACTGGCAACCCTGAACATTATGGGTGGATTATTTCACCTTTTTCATAAAAATATATGTATTGTCTATTAATAAAAGATGTTAAATCGCCTTTCGGTGCAATAGTTGCAATAATGAGTTTATCATAATAATATCTGGTATATCTTTAAATATAATAAAAAGTAAGTTTAACGTGTCTGCACTTTTTAGATTTTTGTGAAAAATATTATTACAGGTGTCTAGGAACAAATAATAAAATACATTTCAATCATTCGTGAAATAAAACTTCTTTAAGCGCGACTAGGAGGTAACAGGACGACAGTGCAACGGAAGTCCTTTACGGCAATATGGCGTCACGTTTCTGTACCATCCGGTTTTGACATACTTAATTAAATTGTATTTAATTTGATTTTGTCAATAAATAGTTTATAAACAAATCAATCATACAATAGAATTAATTATGTATACATGGGCGACCGTGCTGCCGTCTGGTTTCAATGTAAGTAAGTAACAAGTTAAATCAAAGCTTCATTATCTGTAGCGCCATCTATCAGGTAATTATAACTTAAATAACAAGTTTTACTTCAATCGCGCGTGACGGTTACACGCACTCATTTTTTAGAATATGTCTGTGGCGTTCCGCCTTTAATTTTAATACCTCTCAGGTCAAAATTTTGATTCATAAATAATTTTAGGAACATTTTTCTTTTATTAACATTTAAATGCTATTAAAAACATGGATTTATCACAGCTAGACATTTTTTTACATACAATAATGTGCCCGATGATATATTCTATAAATAAAAATAATACATTTCAAAGCATTTTCTTTTTTCCATTGCAAAGAACAAATTTCATTTTATTAACTATTATGATATTAAAATTTCACCGTAAACAATGAAAATAACGATAAATGTAAACACATGACTTGGGACTGACGCCATCTTAAATACCTGCATCGATAGCATACGCTACCATAATTATCGCTATCTTTATCGTGCAGCCAGTGCTGCACTAAACTATAGCTAAGTTATGTTATATACATATCATTTTTATAGTAATAAATCAGTCTGACCATTGAGTAAATACCTGAATTAATATCTGGAAGATAAAATTTGTGCTTATTTATGTCTAAATAATATAATAATAAAATTACGGCTATCCCAACATGGTTTGAAATTACTTTTCTTTTTAATTACAAAAAATAGCATCAGGCACATTATTGTCAATAACAAAAATGTCTGACAATAATAATTCCCTGTTTTAATAGAGTTTTAAAGTTAGTGAAAAACGAAGAGCCTAAAATTATTTAATAATCAATATTTTTGTTTGTTAAGGTGCGATATGCACAAATAAACGCAACGTTTACCGGCATCCAGGTAGACCGCACGTTGTTCGGAAGGGCATAAAAATATATAAAAGTTGACTATAGCTAACTTCAGGGTTTCGGTTTTTCGTGACGGTGTGCGCACGCATCGTAATAACTTCAGGGTGTCGGTTTTACGTGACGGTGTGCGCGTGCATCGTAATAATTTACTCTCATCATTTTTCTCTAACGCGCCAAAAGAAGTATAAGTTCAAAACCATATACACTCATCAAAAAAGTCTAAGCAACATGTACTAATTTAAATTTTAGGATGGTTCTTCACATTATAACGTTGCATTTTATTTTTAAAATAATATCTTTAGGGTTCTATGATGTAAAAATAACAGCTGTTGTCTTTATAAGTTCTTTTAATAACAGAAATGAACAATATTAGAATATACTGTAGAAACTAAGATACATAAGAAACTAAACTTTTTTCTTACAAAATGAAATTTCTAAAGAAAATGTATTTATTGTGAAAGAATAGAACAATTTAATACAAAGTATGGTCTCCTCTGCTATTCAGAACTTGTCGGCAACGATTATTCATTGAATTAATGAGACTGTTTATGTCATCTTGCGGTATTCGCTCCCAATGGAATTGTAGCAAATCCTTCAGCTGTTGGGTTGTTGTCGCTCTGTCCAAGTCCTTCAAAACACGTCTCTGGAGCATGTCCCATGCGTGCTTGATGGGGTTGAGATCTGGCGATTGTGCAGGCCAGCGTATAATAAACGTCTACAAAAAAGAGAATGGAACTTCGTTCCAACTGGGGATCCTGAAACCTTTCAAGCTTTTTTTTACATTACCTCCAATATATGTAGGTTAGTTTTTATTTTAATTGAACCCGATGGATGATGCTACGAATGGGTTGTAGGCTTATTTTAAAAGATTTCTCACATACCATCTGGATATATATATTTGAGTGGGTCCCTTGATAATTTGGATTTACAATAGGAAACAGTAGGTGTGTCTGCAAACGAATTTTAGGTTTATTAAAATTTTTCGCGTTTAAAACTACAATAGAAACCGGTGATAACTGATTTGACGCAGACGAAGTTGCACGGGTGAGCTAGTCTATAAGTCTATACTAACATATAAAGCTAAAAGTTTGTTTGTTTGGTTGAACGCGCTAATCTCAGGAAGTACTGGTCCGATTTGAAAAAATATTTCAGTTTTAGATAGCTCATTTACCGAGGAAGGCATTATATATCATCACGCTAAGACCAATAGGAGCACTAATGAAGAATGTTTCAAAATCGGGCAGTTTTGTGAGCTTTCTTTAGCGTTAGTATTATATACGTTGCCATGGTAACTTGGTAAGTTTCTATCGCAAACATTTTCAAAGTTTATTTTGTGTTCCTGTTCAAAAAGTTTTTCCTACGTTAGGTTTGTGTCCAATTTTTATTTTTAATCTATTACGTATTATAAAAATAAAGTGTGTGTATGTAAAATTAAAATAACAACTTTTTGTAGAATGGAATATGCAAAAAAAAATTTTTTTATATTCCGTCTGTATTTTTATATTATCATATTTTGTCTGTTAGTTTGTTTGTTCCGGGTAATCTCTAAAACGATTGGATCTATTTTAAAGGGAATTTTACGGGCAGATAGCCGAACTAATAGCGGCTGACATATTCTATTTTATTTGTCCGCGGCTTCATCCACATTGCTATTTGCAAAATGGTTGGACCGATTTTCACGGGGTGTTCACTGGTAGATAGCAGACCACATAAAATGTAATTAAGGTTTTTTATTCGCTTTCGGAATATCCTACTATTTCCTAATCGGTTGGACCGATTTTCACGGTATTTTTACGGGCAGGTAACTAAGTAATGAGTTATTTTATTTTAAACTAGCGGGCTCGGAAGATGTTGGTCCGCCCCGATAATAAAAAGAAAACCTTGAATAATTATACCTAAACCTTCCCAATGAATCATTCTATCTACCGGTGAAACTGGTATGAAAATCCGTTCTGTAGTTTTTTACTTTATCGCGAACAGATAAGCAGACAGACCACAGGACTTTGATTTACACTATATATATTTACACCTTACACTATTACCTGTGCATTCGTCCGTGTGAAATTGATCAAAAATATGTTGTTTACTGTAAACAACCGTGTAAGACGTGTGTTTTACTGGACTCCAAGAATAAATATACATACTTAATTGAAAGTCATATATTTGTATGTAATTTGAATTATATCATCTTTTTGGTCAATTTGGCTGCCATTTTGTTTTATTTACCACGTTTGCGTCTACATAACTCAGTGATTATAGCGACGTATAAGAATAACTTAATTATATCGACAATATGGGCATATTATATCTATATTATATAGATAAAATATTTAAGAAATATTGTTCGATAATGTATAGCTCACAATTTTTCATTACTTTCTTATATACTGTTAGTGAGCACTGAGTGTGGTATATAGAAGGTTAAAGTTCCAGGTATGTTGATGATGATAAATCCCATCCCAATCTATATAGTACTGGCATTCATATATCTAATGTATATGTAACATGTTACAATAGATGGCGTGCGTGTCGTAGTTACAAGTTTTTGAAAAAGCATTTCTGTTTTATACACACCTACTCACAATTTGACATTTCTTTGATACATTTAAAAAGCGCATGCGAAGCCGCGGGTAACCGCTAGTATAATAATAACAATGTAAATCTAAAGCGTCCGTACTTTTTTGATTTTTGAAAAAAATTTTACGTGTTTCTAAGAATAAGTATTACAATCATTTTCAATTTCAATTATTTTATTATTTTTAGAAATGTCTGTCTGTCTGTTTGTATGAACATGCATCACTGCTAAACTTTTGTACTTTTTCGATATTTGAAAAAAAAATAATTGCGTGTTTCTAAGAATAAGTATAGTATAGAAGTAGTAGTAAGTATAGAATAAACAATAAAATACATTTCAATCATTTTTGAAGTAGTAGTTTAGTTATAGTTATAGTAATTACGACTCGAGGTAAGTACGTGAGAACAGTAGTAATCTATACTAATAATATTATAAAGCTTATTTGTTTGGTTGAACGCACTATTCTCAGGAACTACTGGTCCGATTTGAAAAATTGTTTCAGTGTTAGATAAATCATTTATCGAGGAAGGCTTGAGGCTACATATCGTCACGCTGAGACCCATAGGAGCGGAGAACCAACGAAGAATGTTTCAAAATAGGATATATTTTTCGT
The DNA here is from genome assembly GCA_015888305.1 of Antheraea pernyi. Lineage (NCBI taxonomy): Eukaryota > Metazoa > Arthropoda > Insecta > Lepidoptera > Saturniidae > Antheraea > Antheraea pernyi. The sequence continues at coordinate 37,202 of MU159204.1, forward strand.
TTTATGAGCCTCCGCTGCGTGTCAGTTAGCCCAAAGTAATTATTTCATGCGGACGAAGTCACGGACAGAAACTAGTCTATAAATATAATTAGACTGTAACTGCACTGTACTTTTTAGAAATTTTGTGAAAAATATTATTGCAGGTTTCTAGGAATAAACAATAAAATACATTTCAATCATTTTTGAAATATCTGTCTGTACGTTTGTTTATTTGGACACGCAACACTGGTAAAGTACTGTGTTGACATAAAACCAATAAAATTATAAAGCATATCCTCGAGTAGCATTTAGTCTATGGTTCATTAAAATCGGTTCACTCTATCAAAAGATATTGTAATTTTAATAACGACGCGACTTAAGTACGAGAGAGTAACTAGATAAATAAATGGACTTCAACATCAGCAAAAAAACAGGGTATTTTGTAATACTACATTTAATTCCACGCGGACGTAGTCACGGGCACAGCTAGTCAATAATAAGTGCACTGAGTTTAGTCAGATTTGGTATCACTAATTAATCTAGCCATTTTACACCATTCATTAATGTAAAACTAGCTGACCCGTGCCCACTTCGTTGGGCGGTAATAGGCATTATCAAGCTACAACTTTTCTCTAGAACTCAATCATATATCTCTCATCGTTAAGGCAGCGTTCGTAAGAAACATTTTCGTTCGACCATTTTTCTCCTACTCCCCAGATATTACCCCCTACAACCTCACAAACTTTACCTCTTTATAATATTAGTATAGATAACCATGAGTATAATATATCGTATACACAAACTTTACCTCTTTATAATATTAGGATAGATAACCATGAGTATAATATATCGTATACATATATTAAACAGATTATATTATAATCTACTAGCGAACCCGGCAGACGCTGTCCCGCCGTGATTATAAAAAAATCCTGGACAAATTATACACCAAAACATTCCTCATGAATCACTTTATCCATTGGAGAAAAGCGCATAAAGATCAGTTCAGTAGTTTTTGAGTTTATCACGAACAGACAGACGCGGTAGGGGACTTTGTTTTATACTATGTAATGTTTTACCTTCTAGTCTCTTATCATGTGTTGTACTCAAGTATCTGTCTCCATGCAACAATACCATATCTTTATAAGCAGAGTACATTTAATTTTATTGTTTTAGAACTTTATTAGTAGTAAACTAACAAGTCAGCAACAGCGATTAGCCAAGTAAACACAAAATGTTGGTCTGGTTTCTCAAAACCATATTTTAACTAATGAAAAAAAAATGTTCTATTACATATCATTTTCTTCTATGGATTTTATACCCATATTTTGGTGTATAAAAATATTGCCTATACTTAATCACACATTCGAATTCAAGTTACTTTTATTTTAAAAACATCAATAATAGCCAATTATATATGTAACACTTTTGATCATAGAGCAACAAACCTTGTAAGTGTAAGCGGTTTCATAATTCTATGCATTTGATAAACAACATTTAATATTTTTTTAACACCCTCTATATTTAAAAGGCTTTCCCATATCAGACTGACAAAATAATCTTCTTTTTTTTTCTCGAACTGACTACGCTATTGACCTAGCAAGGTCTAACAGCTTCACCGGGCAACACAAAATAATCACCTATCATTTTCTCCATACATAGTATCCTCTTAGTAGTCTATGATTTTCTCGTTATACTGCCATATCCTGGTGGAATAGTTCTCCTTCCTTTTCTGAAAAAGCACCCATATCAATCTTGTATTTGTTCATATGTTTCATGTATTTTCAAGTACATTCTGCAGTCTAAATGTAAATAGCTTAAATCTTGGAAAGTGTAAAAATTCGTAGCTCTATGAAATAAAAAAAAAAACCTATAAGATCAGTTAACCTCAACACAGTGAAAATAAATGCTCCTGAAATGAAGTAAAAATATATTTGGAAAGGTGCAAATGTTCAGTTATTAATTTTGTACTAATTGAACTGGATTGTACTGCTACACCACTGCAAAAAAGCACCAGTCACAAAAAGCAAAATTTCCCGAGTAACGAGTTGGTGAAGACCAGAGAAAAATAAAAATTTGTTGATACCCCCACTTTTTGTGGAAAGTCCACTAAATTTGCAACACTGATGCTAAACGAAATTTTGACGTGCCCAATAGGGATGGTGATTATTCGAAAAAAAAAACAATTCTAAATTGGAATTGTGGTGTGTCGTATCGATTCATAAAAAATTCGAGGACTTGAGAATCGATTTTTTAATTAATTTTTTTCCTTTTTTGACGAGTTTTTTTAGATATTTTTTTAATTATAAACTATTGTATTGGGTTTTATGTTTATTTACATAGAAAAAAATTGATTCATGATGTTATAGTGTCAGAGATTCCAATTATTCGAAAAAAAAAACAATTATAAAATTCTAAAAAATTCGAGGACTTGAGAATCGTTTTTTTTATTAATTTTTTTCCTTTTTTGACGAGTTTTTTTTAGATATTTTTTTAATTATAAACTATTGTATTGGGTTTTATGTTTATTTACATAGAAAAAAATTGATTCATGATGTTATAGTGTCAGAGATTGATTCACTGAATCGATTTGATGTTTAAAATCGATAAATTAATCAATTTTTCTATGTATAATAAAATGTAAAATTAATTATTCCCGTAATCAACATCAGATCGCCATCCCTAGTGCCCAAATTGTTGCCAAAACGAAGTGCTCTAAAAAATGTAGACTAGTTTCTTTGGCCTTATACACTCCATCACATAAATTAAATATATTTTTAATATCCATAACTAACACAATATAAATATGTAATACAATAATTTACCAAAATGTGGCCTAAAAATAAATGAATAAAATATACAGCCTTCAAGCTATATTCTAATTTCAAAGTCACTATAATTATGGTAATATACACATTCTTCTTCTTTTTTTTGTTTTGGCTCCGCAGCAGCACTTGCCAGAGGCAACGTTTTGTTTCAATGGAGAATACAACATATTTTAGACAATAAGTGTCATGTGAATAGTTTCAATGTTTCAACAAGATGGTGGCTCTCTTGTTAGAACTTTCCAGAGAGTTTTTGTGGCATCTCAAAATTCATGGTTCTTCGAATTATTTTCCATTCACTTCACTATGCACAATAACCGAACTATATTACGTAAAACACCACCAATGATACTAAATATTTAGTTAAATAACCCAAGATTATGAATAAAATATAAAATCCACTACATGACAGACCAAAATTCCGACAAAAACTCATATCTATATTATCCATTAAAAATGTTGTGTGAACGCATTGTCAATCTAAACACGATATTTTTTCCATCCTTATAGTCATTTACTAATCTGAAATAAAAATATTTCTTTCCCAAAATTTAATTTTTATTTCTTAAATTAGGAAAGAATTTACATTTATTCAATATGTTCACTTTTATTTTAAACAAATATTACATAATACAAAGCATTATCTTGACCACGCCATAGGATATAGATAGTACTCTTAGATAGCAGCGCCATCTTGACATGTTTAAGAGTTATGTCATTACTGTTTCCGTTAATTTACCTCCATTTTGTCTGTGTCCATTTGGTTCATTCGTCTCTTGTCTATAAATTTCGAATAGATCGTCTTTATGGGTACGGTCCGTAGATAACTTTTACTCTTTGGATATCTTATTGTGGTTTTGATTGTAAAGTGTCAAAACAATGCCTAATAACATAGGATATAATATATTTTTCAGATATTTCTCGCTGTATAATAATGAGCGTATAGTGAAATGGAAATGGAGACGTCGTGGGCCAATTTCTGTCGTTGCTGTTTGTCCTCAGAAACTGAAGTGTCACTTTTAGATACAGAGCTAAACTTGAAAGAAAAATTCCGTGAAGTTACCACTATAAAGGTTGATTGTTTGATGTTTTATTATATTCTTATTGGGGTAATAATATTCACCCTCCTTTAAGCATTGAGTACTATTTTACAGTTTACAAAACAACAACCTCTTTTGTAGTTGTTTATGAAAAATATAAAATGTTATGTTTATTGACATTTCTTTATTGAATTCCATGAAACAAAGATACATTTCTTGATAATATTTTCGGTATATAATCAACATACGATGTGAGGTTTGAGATTTCATTGATAATTTTATAACATTTCAATATTCTCATCTATAAATAAAAATGAGGTTGTAATTTTTTATGTTGGTACATAACTATATAATTTGAGTCACTCCAATTAAAATTGAATTACTGGCCTCAATTCAACTTTAGATTATGTACTGTCAAGTTGAGACTTAACATTTTTTTATACTTAGGTCACTATATAAACTCATAAACAATTGTAGTAGTTAATCGCATATTTCAGTTTATAACATAACCTCCAAATTTCATAATTTGAATTCCTCAGACTATTTTTTTGGCCACTTTTACAATGTGAATTTCTCAGAATGGCCACTTTCTTTTACAAGTAATTATCATATCCCCTTTGCTTCTACTCTGCCTCTTGACATTGTTGAAATCGATAGTATAGCCTTATTGTTCAGCCCTGATATTGATATTTAATTTTAAGTCTGAACTATAGTATACTATATAGTGTTGAGACACAACATGATTTCGGACAATATAACTTTAAAGTATAATAGCATTAAATTTGATAATTAATATAGCTTAATTTTCCAAAATTTCTATTTAATAGTAGCTTCTCCCCACGACTTCGTACATGTGGAATAGTTACTACAGGCTAATGCTAACATACAACGGAAGCTTTCAAAAGAAAAAAATCAATTATGAAACTTTCTACATTAGCGCTTTGCTCCTATTGCTCTTAATGTCATGATATATAGCCTTCCTCGATAAATGAACAATAACACTGAAAGAATTTTTCAAATCGGACCAGTGGTTCCTGACTTTAACAACATTCAACCAAACAAATAAATCTAGGTTACTACTATATTTTCGAACTTAACTTGAGCCATTATTTAAATTACATCATGATTTCGGACAATATAACTTCAAAGTAGCATTAAACTTGATAGTAAATATAGCTTAATTTTCCAAAAGTTCTATTGAATACCACCTTCTACCCACGACTTTGTGTGGATTAGTTACTATAGGCTAATGCTAACATGCAACGGAAGCTTTCATAAGAAGAAAAGCGATTATGAAACTTTCTACATTAGGACTCTGCTTCTATTGCTCTTAGTGTTATGATATATAGCCACACCATGCACCCCCACGCCTCGTTCACACGCTGCATACGACACGATACATTACAACCAGCCCTCACGTCCCATCGGGTATACTCGGCTCCACCCGTCAGCAAACGTGACAAGTGCACCCAACATGACACGACACGGCACATTACCACCAGCCGTCACGTCCCATCGGGTATACTCGGTTCCACCCGTCAGCAAACGTGACAAGTGCACCCAACATGACACGACACGGCACATTACCACCAGCCGTCACGTCCCATCGGGTATACTCGGTTCCACCCGTCAGCAAACGTGACAAGTGCACCCAACATGACACGACACGGCACATTACCACCAGCCGTCACGTCCCATCGGGTATACTCGGTTCCACCCGTCAGCAAATGTGACAAGTGCACCCGGTTAAAAACGAAGTTCTTCAAGATTATGGTTTGCTTCTTATATTGCCATTTTTATGTAACCGAAAACTAGCCAACTTTAGACTATTCCCGAGGACTGCAGTTTCTGTGTTTTTTTTTTCAAGACTCGTGGTTTAAGAGTTTTCTCAGTAATAGTAATATTATATTAGATATAATAAACCATTATAAAAATATAAAATATGAAAACTATAATAGAAAAATAAACGCAAATAAAATGACATGTTAATGTCAATATGATGTCAATACTATGTTATATATATGCTTTATTATTTTCTTGGTGAGGTTTTGTTGTGAATCCAGTACTTTAGCAGTGTTGTAAGTTCATACAAACAGACAGACAGACAGACAGACATTTCTAAAAATGGTATTAAAATGTATTCCATTACTTATTCCTAGACACGTGCAACAATTTTTTTCATGAAAATCGAAATCAAAATACCTTTTATTCAATTTAGGCCCTGAGAAGACGCTTATGAACGTCAAAGCTACTACCGGTTCGGAAAACAGCCCAGTCATCGAGAAGACCCGGCAAGAAACTCGATCTGGTTTATCTGTTCAACATATATATTTTTGCAAAACATAAATAGTTACATTCGTTATTAGTGGATGCACAACGATGGGCGTCATTTCCAGACGTCACAATCGTTCACGTATTGATCCACCCTATAATAGCCTTTAGATATTAAAACCGGCTTGACATGGTTCTTGAACTCGCTATCAGGCAAATCGGTAATGTGTTTTGGGACTATATTATAAAACCTAACACTATTACCTAAAAAACTGTTTTTGGACTTAGTGAGCCTGAAGCATGGAATGACCAATTTGTTGCTGTTTCTAGTATTTAAATTATGCTGGTCTTTTACTAGATCCAACATATCTAAGTTTTTGCGGACATACATTAAATTATCAAGAATATATTGGGAGGGCAGAGTTAAGATACCGAATTCCTGAAACTTAGTTAGCTTAGTAAGTTAGAAACTTAGATTTGCTAGGCCTCATATTATAAATTGCTCGAACCGCTCGAAAAAGTACAGACACCTTAGATTTACATCCTTGTTATATCTATAGATAATTTTCTATTATTTTCGTACATAACACTTACTATGTAATCAATTTTGGTAACCATTAGAATAGTATTGAATTTTTGATTATAAGTATAGTTTTTTCTTGACCTGATATTTGCATGATTAAGCCACATTTTTTTTGTGAGTCTTGATTTGCAGTATACATTGGATAGAAATTATACAGTACCTAGTACCACAATTTAGTTTATTTAATAAGTATAACCATAAGTCCTTATTATATCCATAGATAATTTTCTATTATTGTCGTATATAACACTTAGTATGTAATCAATTTTTGTAACCATTAGAATAATATTGAATTTTTGATTATAAGAATATTTCTTTCTTAACCTGATATTTGCACGATTAAGCCACATTTTTTTTTTGTGAATCTTTATTTGTAGTATACATTGGATAGAAATTTTACAGTACCTAGTACCAAAATTTAGTTTATTTAATAAGTATAACCATAAAATATGAATCTCAAAGAATATAACATAAAATATATAACATAAAAAAATATCATAGCCATATTTTAACAAATTTTGCTTATTTAGTTTTATTTTTAAACTATATTACCTACCCCACTTATGTTATGTACCTACCTAAAACTTATTTTTAAATGTTTTTGTCCGACTCTACTTTTGGTAATCACTCACACAGATGCAAAGCTCAGGTTGCACCTTGCAGACTGTACATTATCCTCTCACTTCTTAAGATCATCAATATAATAGCTCTATAGTCCATCCACTTTTAGTGTTTACACACTATCAATAAAACCCTTGCAATGAGCCACAGTTTTTGGTACTGGGAAATACAGTTATGATTTAGCTTTATATAGACAAAGCTGGTAGGTATTTTTGTAAAGCCTGTTCGACTAGCTACCACCCTCAACTTGAAAGCCTGTTGCAAAGAGACTGTAGGTATGTTCCACGAGCTGCACTTGAGATCCTTGAGATGAGAGAGATGAGAGATAGTTCTCTTAGGTTGAGTGTTATCATTTTAAGTCTCAGGATTACTTAAAATCAAATGAGATTATAACCAAACTATTCAGGATCTTTTTTTGTATTACACAGGCTGGCAACGCACTTGCGACTCCCCTGGTGTTGCTAGTGTCTATGGGCAGTGGTGATCAGTTAACATCAAGTGAACGACCTGTTCATTTGTCTGCTTTTGATATAAAATAAAAAATAATAAAATATCTGTTATAATATTATTAATGTTACTAAGCAAATGAAGAAATTAAATTTATCTATGCAATACATTTGAGTAACATTAAAATATGAGAACAAAAATTCTAGAACGTTACTAGACACCTAAGACGCGTTACTAAGGTTCAGAAATCTATAAAAACCCATGTTTAGTTACTCCTAATAATTTGTTCCTTAAATTTTTTTAAATATTTCCATTTTGTACATATTATGAGGTCCATGTTTACACAGGCAGTGGCAATGAGTTCTCTACATCATAATTTGTTTTTATAAGTTTACCATGAAGTGGCAATAAGATGTGTATTGACATGATATGATAATATGATACTTACATATTAATGCCACTGCCATTGAGACATGTTGATATGAATTTCCGTCAGATAATTGGTGGTAATATATTAGCAACTTAATGGTTTTTTAATTTAAAACACAACATTGCGTCTCAGTCAGGTTTGGTTAGACTCGAAACAAAGACAGCTGCAGCATCAAAGCTGCGGTAACCGTAGACGAGCGCGGTGGCGTTAATACGTAGGTACCGAAAGCATATTTAACACAGAAAACCAGCTCTCAATTTGCTCCCAGAACAAAGGCATAACCGGCGCTCTCACTGACCGAACGAAATGCAACAATGCAAAAACTGTAACTTTACATCGGTTTCCTGTGAGAGGGTGGTACTAACCCGGGCGAGCCTAACCATTCATGCTGAAACCAATAATAGCTACAGCGTAGCTCTACCACCTACAGAGATATGACGAATTTTGAAAGTGAAGTAAATGTCATATTTATATTTCCAGGTAAATGATGATGATGGCCTTCCTGTTAATCTGTGTGCTGATTGTAATGCGATAATGAATTCTGCGTACCAGTTTAGAAAACAATGCATCAAGATGGACAATGAATTAAGGATACAGTTAAACCTGCTTTCAGAAAAGGAAAAAAACATAGATGGATTTGTGGATCAAACAACAATATTTAACACTTCTTCTGATGATGACATTACTAATAATACATACAGACAATTGGAAACAATTATTAAACAAGAACCAAATGATGGGGATGATGATTGTTATTATGTTTTAGTAATAGATAATCCTAATGATAAGGACCATTCTGAAATACAAAACAATGTGGGATCCAAAGTTAAAACAGAGGTTATTAAAACGGAAGTTAAAGAGGATACATTTGTGCAGCAACCCGAGGAAGAGGTAGGAAATGAAGGATTTGAAGAAAAAATTGAACAATTTCTTATAACCAATACTAAAGTTTCAGCAAATGTGCCGGATACTATTTTGGAAAATGAAGAAAATCACGAGAATGACATTGATGGAATGGATATAGATGAGACTCAAGACAACACAACCCAGGAACAAAATTTATTGCAAATTACTGATGGTACTGATGATACATTTACGGGTAATGTGACATCTGATCTTGTAAAGAATTCCAAGAATTTATACAAATTACTTACTTCTGGTGATTCTGAAGGAACTATTCTATTAAAAAGTAATGATGGGATCCAATATATTACTGATACACAGCTTGTTACTAATGATGATGGAGATTCTTTACCCCAGGAGGTCATATTTTGTGAAGGTGATGAATCGTCACAGTTTCAGATACTTAAGTATGATGGTTCGGAATTGGTAATAGAATATGCCGATGATGGACAAATAGCTACTGTATTGCAACAAGAAGATGGTACATTTTTGTGCGACTGTGGTGAACAATTTGAGGACTTATCAGAGTACGAAAAACACCAATACAAGCATAATCCAGCGGGAGAAAATCTCTGCAATTTGTGTGGAAAAGGCTTTGAGTCTCCAGAAATACTTGCAGGGCACATGCTATTGCACACAGTAACTGGTGTGTCAATAACATGTCCGTTTTGTAACCAGCTTATAAAGAGAACTGCTCTAACTCAGCATATCAAATATGGGCATAACAATATAAAACCACGGTGTAATATCTGCTCAAAAACGTTTGCTAATCCGAATAATTTAAAGAGGCATCTCATGATACACAGCGGTATAAGAGAATTTGAATGTGATGTATGCTTTAAAAGATTCAGTCAGAAGATCACCATGCAAACACACAGGCTGACCCATTTGAATCCTTTTGAGTGCACGGGTTGCGACAAAAATTTTGATAACAAAACCGCTCTAACAAACCACAAGGAATCAGAGGAATGTGATAGATCTAAAGTGATGAAAGTTAAAGAAGAAGTGATGAAAACTCTCAAACAAGTGGTAACAACCAGTCTCGGCAAGGTGTTAGGCTACGGGTGTTCGTTGTGCAAGAAGATGTTTTCGGTAGAATCGGCATTAGTGCAACATGTGGAAAATGTTCATATACTCGATCCCACGGAACTGCTATGCTCTGAGTGCGGTGAAGTTTTACCATCTAAAAAGGACTTACAACTGCATATATTCTCACATAAAAGTATTAAAGCTAAGAATGCGAAACGATTTGAATGTAGTATATGTGGAAAAGGTTGTGCCAGTCAGGCTATGTTGATAATGCATGAACGTGTTCATACGAATGAGAGACCGTTTCCGTGCCAACTCTGTTCTCTACGTTTCAAGACTAAAACACATTTACGGACACACCAATTGACACACACTAGAGAGAAAAAGTTTGGCTGCTCCGTGTGTATGAAATTCTTTGCGCTAAAGGGTAACCTAGTTGTTCATCTAAGAACACACACCGGTGAGAGGCCGTATGTGTGTAATCTGTGTGGTGAGGCGTTTATAGATTCGAAATATTTGAAGAAGCATAAATTAAAGAAGCATGCATTAAATAATACAGTTCAGTGGAATCAGTAATTATTTGTTTTGTAAGGTCCTTCGAGCCTTGAATATAAAAAAAAAACATTCTCCAGCAACTGTGGTTAAGTGAAGATGATATGTTTACTGTAAATTGATTACTGTTAAGATGTTTTTTTTCCTACTGGTTTCTGTTGCGATCAAGAACTATACAAAAATCTAATATTAAACTTAGAACATTTGTTTTCCAATGACTTTATACTTTTTTCAATTTTCTGTATGGAAAAATAAGATTGACTGTTTTATTTTATATTTTTTATTAAAATTATTTAGCGTGGTCAAAATTTCACTCAAAATATCCGTATCATTGTATCTTGCTTAATATAAATCTGTATATAGTAGTAATTTAATTTAGATAGTTAACGAATAAGAAGTTCACAGTTTTTTTTTTAATTTAGAGATGGGCTAATATCGTGTTTCTTTTTATTGGTAAAAAATTAAGATAATCTAGATTTATACAACAGACGTTCATAGAGTGGAATAAATTGTCTGAAAATATGTATTTCTTTAATTTTTCCTTTCACAGTTATTATTTCTCGACTTTATTTTCGACTGAAGGATTTATGAGGTCCAGAACATTGTAAGACTGACCACATAATGGAGGTAGTTTGGGCACATATCGCTTCAAAAGGGCCACAAGAATATTAAATATATCCTAAATACGTACTAAAGCAAAAATGGTTTTAATAGGTCGTTGCATACCTAAGCATTATATTTTTGCGTTATATACGAAAATGCGAAGAACGCACAACGTTACATATTAAGTAGGGTCAGAAAAATATGCCAAGAATATAGGCCTTTCAGATAATGCTAATAACTTTGGTTTAAGTTTAAAACTTGAATCCTTATCAAATACTATATTTGTTTTAACGCCACCTATCGAAAATCAATCTATCTACATTAAGACTAAGGAAATGAGTCCGTGGTTTGAAGTTAGACACTACACTATTTTAATACTACAGTCAATGGTGAGATGGCATTTTTGTATGACAATATTGTATTATTAAATGCCGCAAGAAACACACGTGATGTACGTGCAGTAGCTTCTGTAATAACGTATAATAACAGATGGCGCTAAAAGAAAGCATTGCTGAATTTTAGGTACGTTTATATTAAAGTTATTATTAATTAATCGTCTTATTAGAATATCAAATAAAATAATTGTATTTTTTTAATTATAATTTCTAAGGTCTAAAACTAAACTCAGTAAAGACATAATGAAGTAAACCTAAACTACTTATAAAAATACTTAGTAAAGTGTAAATAAAATCTGCTTCGTTCTCAAATCTTTTTGAAAATGTTATTGATGTTATTATTAATCTTAAGTATCTTGCAAATTTCGAGTCACATATAGATAGAGTGCGAAACAAAGCCGCTATGGTCTTGGGTCGCCTCCATCCGTTGCTTTGTCATAGGAGTAAGATGTCCCTCAGACACAAGCTCATTTTGTATAAGACGTGTATCCGTCCCGTGATGACATATAGCAGTCCCGTTTTTGCGCATATGTCGAAAGATAATTTTCATAAGTTGCAGGTTCTTCAAAACCGCGTTTTACGTAAAGTGACCGGTGCCCCGTGGTACGTCCGGAGAGTTGATCTACATAGGGACCTAGAGATGCCTTCTATCTGGGCGTACGTAAAATCACTTACGATTAGTTATTTTGAAAAAGCCGCGAATCATCCCAGTCCGTTAGTGGTATCCGCCGCAAAATACGAACCCGTACCAAACGCTGCGCGTTGTAAAAGACGTCCGCGACATATTTTTACCGACCCTCCCGATGAAATAACGGCAGTGAACGATCAGTACCAGCCTGTCTCTCCAAACAGAGCGTGCTCACGCCCACGCCCGCGTAACCACAGATCACGCCGCCGTGGTCTGGGGGTAAATTTCGCTCCCGCACACCAGACTAGGCCCCCCTCGGCAGCAGCTCAAGCCTAGGTCCGTTCCCTCGGCGTGGAGCCCTTGAGTACGCTGCTCGCGCGATACAGTGACACAAAATCTTACATCACTGCGACAACATTACACATATCACCTCCACACACGTGCACGCATACACGCTTACACATGCAGGTGGAAGGGTTTTATTTTTTCCCCTTATCAAACTGAAATAGTTTAGAATATTATCCGATACGAAATATATATAAGGGTTGTTGAGGTATGTATGCTTGGTACACATATATGTTTCAACAACTCATATATGTATGAATAGTTAGCTTAGCTTAGGTTAGCTCAGATAGGTCGCGAATTGCATGTATCAGGCAACAGCCAAAGCCGAAGTGTGCCGCGCACCCTTGAGCTAGTTGTCAAAATAAAATCGGCTGAGTGCCTTAAGCGCTCGCCTTAGTAGTCCGGTGAAGCTGTTAAGACCTTGCATGATCAATAGCGTAGTCAGTTCGAAAAAAAAAAGTATCTTGCTTTGTTTAATTGTATTTTTGTGATCTTGAATTTTCTATATAAATAGACTTATTTGTTTTTAATATTTATTATAAATGCATATACATGTGAGTTGTTTGTTTGTTTGTTACAATTGTTACACTTCCACGCCTTAACTCATGAAATTTCGATAACATTTTACCAAGAATACAGAAAAAGACTTAGGGTAAGTTTCTTGTAAAAAAACGGGCATGAGCTAGTTTTTAATAAATCACCAAAAAAAGACTGTAGCGAAACACAGCTGAGGGATTCCATTACACAGCAATTAGCGTGAAAAAAACAAGAACCCGCAGTCTTTAAAAAATAAGCGTTCTGGAAATGGACCACGATACGTACGGATTATTGGGATATAAACTAGCTAGCTGTCAAGCATTTACAATCTTCTTATGTAAGTAACGCGGTAACACTGTTAAGACCTTGCTTGGTCAATAGCGTAGTCAGTTCGAAAAAAAAAAAAAAGGTAACAATGTCGGACGTCCAGCTAAAGGACCTGAAAACATCATAATTATTGTGCGCCTTTTCAGTTAGTAACTTTAGTTTTAAGAGCTTATTGTTTTCAATTATTAGATATATTTCAATAGAAATATATCTAATAATATGAAATATTGTGAATACACAATACATATTTGTGGGCGCCGTAGACGTTTTTGTATATTGATGTAATGTATTATATGTTAAATAATTTTTAATTAAATTTAATATAAATTAATGACTACAGTATAGGGTGCTTCAAGGAGGAAAATAAATAGGTTATTTAAGGGTCGGCAACGCGCATGGAACACTTCTGATGTTACAGGCGTCCACAGGCTGCGGTGACCGCTTTACATCAGGCAGCCCGCATGCTTGTTTGCTACCGTCGTGGTATAAAAAAAATAGGTAGGTATACAATATGTAAGTACTAACTGTGCCCGCGACTAGGTCCGCGTGAAATTTTTATTCAATCATAAACACAGTGAATAATCAAATCATAAGATTGTATTGTGTATTAAAACTCGACATCGGCGATTTAATTGGCCTCACCCTTTTTGATCGATTTTGTTTTCCAAGACACAGCGGGGTGGTAGGGTTTTACAGCCCGACTGGGTCGCAACCACCATGTATATGGCGAAAAAGCCCGTCATAGTGATTCGCTTCTGCGGGTCGCGTTTCGGGATCAGCCTATGCATATCCTGCTTTTCGCAGGTCGGCATGACAGCGGCGACCGGCGATGGATAATGTGTCACTCGCCATTGTTTTTGGATTGTACTGTGCTTACCATCAGGCAAAGTGCAGTCACTTTGCCGTGCTACAATTTAAAAAAAATGGCACTACAGCATGTAGTTGTATATCGTATATATTTGAAACACATTATAGCTACGTTCACTTTTTACGGATGCACAGTGAGAGGTGTTAGTTCCAGACAACATTTTTCACATATCGAACCACTCTATATTATAAACTTTCTCTTTTGTGTCTTCGTATAAGTAAGATATACATATATGCGAGTGTGTTGTGTATGTAAAACATGTCCTGTATATTATACCAGTGTATAAACGATTACCGTACCATATTTTGTGAAAATCCGTCCACTAGTTTTGGCGTGAATCCTGTACAAACGACAGATAGACAAGAATTGTAAAAACGATGAAAATGTGTTCTGTCATTGATTCTAAGGCCCCACCAGAGTACTTTTTCTTTAAAATATTTAATGTACAGATTTCGTCCCGTTACTATTTTTTCGAACTGACTACGCTATTGACCTATCAAGGTCTTAACAGTCTCACCGGACTACTAAGGCGAGCGCTTAAGGCACTCAGCCGATTTTATTTGACAACTAGCTCAAGCGTGCACGGAACACCTCGGCTTGGGCTGTTGCCTGATACATGCAATTCGCGACCTATCTTTTTTTCTTTTCTTTTAACGTGGGGAAATCCCTTATGGATACGCCACCCTCCCGGGGGAGAGGGTGGGTTATGTCCGACTCGCACGGACTGAGCTTAACCTAAATTAAGCTAACTATTCATGCATATATGAGTTGTTAAAACATATATGTGTACCAAGCATACATACCTCAATAACTCATTCCTTTTATTATATTATAGATATGTGCTCATTGGCGAACGATACAATAGTGAGTGACGGTGGCGCTGAACCACCTACGCAGCTCATGCGCCCGCGCAGTCCGTTCCAGCCTCTCCCTCGGTCGTAGGTGGTAGGGTTGTCAACATATCAGCTATTAAAATACCTATTTTTAAGTTTCCTGTTCAACAAATATAATCGTCATGAGTTTAAATAACAACACCAAAATTGTTATATATTTTAATAGCATTTTTTTTATGCTACAGGGCAACAAACAGACAGACGGCCCATCTGATGGTAAGTGGTTACCGTCGCCTATGGACACCTCCAATACCAGGGGTATCGCTGTTGCGTTTCTAGCCTTGAAGAGTGTCTTTCAATCCCTTTTTAAAGAGACCCATATCATATTTCTGAGGGTATACTGTGCCGGGTAGCCCATTCCACAACGTCAGCGTACTCATAATGAAGGCCCTGGAGAATACAGTTGTGGCTGTTTTAGTAGATTTTAGAATGTGTGGGTGAGCTACCACCAGCCAGCGTCCGGAAGTACGAGTTTGGAACGTCGATGAGGGCACCATGTCAAAAAGTTCTTCAGGATTCAACTTTGAACACAACTTCATGTCATCTTAAGTAATGAGGTTGCGCAAAGTGATAACACACTTATTCTCGAGAGATTGACTCAAAATCAATATATCCTTTATTCAATTTAGGCCCTTAGAAGGCGCTTATGAACGTCAAAGCTACTACCGGTTCGAAAAACAGCCCAGTCATCGAGAAGAACCGGCAAGAAACTCGATCTGGTTCATCTTTTCATGTCATATATTTTTATTCGAAGTGCAGCTATCGGATCACACTTATTTGGTAACATTGGTTGTTAGTTGGAAAGGCATTTCAAAAAGCCCCACTGCCATGCACCATGATATGTATGTAGTGTGAGTATTTCAATTCTAAAATTCATACGACCAAAAGTTCCGCGGTGAAAATGTAAAGTAACAAATAAAACTTTTCTTTCCTAACTAGTGGCGTTGCTGCAGTGTCTTCTCTACAAATGGCGGATGCATTTTGTTTCTGGGTGATATAGGTATATCCTTATAATATTTTAGTTTAATCTACTTAACTATTTTATTTAGTAATTAAACTGCAACATAGTTATATCTAGTTGACATTCCGTAGAATTTAAAGTTAGTATTTTGATATTTTTTTAAGAGAATGCATTGAATAAATACGCTATGGTTGTGGTAAATATAACTTTTCGGCATTATTTTGTTAATTAATGGTTTAACAAACATTAAAAATGTTAATTAGTAGAGAAATTTTTCAAAGTGCTTGATGGTCACTATATTCTATAGATTTCAACGTTTCACTCTCTCTCTCCTTCTCTCACAGCCTAAAACGTATATTAACATTTATAGCTCTTTTTCGGTTCATAAAATCCAATTCCACCGACCCAAAAGAAGTTTAGATGGTAGAGCAACGCTAAAGCTGTTACTGGTTTCAGCATGAATGGGTCGGCTCGTCCGGAGGACTACCACTCGACCCACAGAAACACCCACGTGAAGTAACAGTGCTTGCATTGTTGCGTTTCGTTCGGTCAGTGAGAGCGCCGAAGGACCAACACCCCTCCTTCCCTCCCCCTCCCCCATCCTCCAAACACAGGCTAGTAACGCACTTGTGCTTCTTCTGGTGTTCCTAGTACCTATGGACGACGATGATCACTTACCATCAGGTGACTCGTCTGTTCGTTTGGCAACGATAAATAAAAAAAAAGTTATGCTTGAATAAAAAAAAATGCAAAATAAATCAATTTTGCTTAGTGTTTTCCTGCAAAAGGGTTAATGATCACACATATCCCTGTCAACTTGCCAGTCCTTCCAACTTGTTACACTACTGATTGTTTCAAAATATCACAAAAGTCATTTTGCTTTAACACATTCTGGAGGATTTGTTTTTTTTTTATCGTAGCATGACAAAGTGACTTTACTGTGCCTGATGGTGAGCACAGTATAATCTAAAAACAATGGCGACTGCCGAGAGACATACTATCCTTCACCGGTCGCTGCTGTCATGCCGGCCTGCATAGATGTCTCTTCACGTTCTTCGCGTCACGTCGCGTCACGTCTCTTCGCTATTGACCTAGCAAGGTACTTAACAGCTTCACCGGACTTCATTCCCACATTCTGGAGAATATTTAAACAACTTCACATAAAATCGTATGTTAGCGAGAGAATTGCGCTCTCAACTGGACAACGACTAGCAAACAGGCACTACCTACTTATCTTTGTTGCACTTACAAATTATTACCGGAGTTTCCATTCCGGAGGATCCATTACCGGAGTTTAGAAATATTTTTCATTATCATCTTTGAAATTAGTACGTTCGGATAATATACTTCAGTCATATACTTTTCGCTATAGTTCAACTATTTATTACATCGCTATTATAAAATAGCCTTTGGTTGCGGTTTTTCTCGCGTTAATGCAGATCTGATTTATCTTTGGAAGCAGTACATTTATACTAAACTGGCGGACCTTGAAGTTAGACATATGCTGTCTTTTTTTTTCGAACTGACTACGCTATTGACCAAGCAAAGTCTTAACAGCTTCACCGGACTACTAAGGCGTGCGCTTAAGGCACTCAGCCGATTTTATTTTGACAACTAGCTCAAGGGTGCGCGGCACACCTCGGCTTTGGCTGTTGCCTGATACATGCAATTCGCGACCTATGAGATATAATGCTGTCGCTGACTTTTTGTAGGCATTATCAAGCTCTACAACTTTTCTCTAGAACTCAATCATATATCTCTCATCGTTACGGCAGGGTTCGTAAGAAACGTCTTCGTTCAACCGTTTTTTCTCCGACTTATTTTGCAAATCTGACGACCAAAAAAAAGTACTTTTAGTTATCGGGTTAATATATAGCCTTATGACACTCACAAATAACTTGGCTACTGGTAAAAGGATTTTTAAAATCGGTTTATCAGGGATTACCCCCTATAATGTCACAAACTCACAAACTTTACCTCTTTATAATATCAATATACATTAAAGGTTATTCTATGTCTGTTTATATACTTCTGAAAATGTGTTTTCAAAATCTCATAATTATCGGATGAATAGTTAAAGCGTAGAAGCATAACAAAGACACGATAGTTAAAATTGCGATACAAAAGACCGTAGCTTAAAAACAGACTCAAATACATCGCAGTGTGATGTGAAATCAAATCCCTCAATAAAGCCAAGGTTCTCAGATAACATCATGATACAATCAAGGCACGTTTACGAACGAAATATTTTCCAGCGCATGTTTGATTGCCCAACAATTAGCTTATTGAACTTGTTTACACAGTAAGATCGATTAAACGAAATAAAAATAATAACGTGTCTGAACCGATGTAGATAGTTTTATTGAAAGAATAAACATGCTGTATAGTTAGTTATACGTGTGCACTTAAATACATGGGACGCTGCCGCGTTGAGATGTCGTCGGGCGGTGCGGGCGCGGCATGGCGGCCCGCACCGCGCCTTCGGGTGAATCATTGGGTATAACATACCCCTACAACGTCTATGTAGTCTTGGTACTTTTAATATTAATACTATTTTTAATATTAAATTAACACTTTAATATAACAACAATGGAGTTCGGTTTTATAGATAGGGGTATATTATAGATTTTTTTTTAAGTGAAACTTCTTTAGGCGCATGAGGGTAAAATTTTTACAGATGTAACGTCACGGAGGTATGCAACGGAAACGACGTCATTTGCAGTAAATGCAGATTTTTCATCTATTTTTCAAGTCTCGGAAATCTAAACTTTTACATTTGTATAAATATAAACAAGACTTATAAATTAGTTTGCCAAAGAAGTTTCACTTCTGACATGTGTACTTTGTACGCACACACGTTTTTTTCAAATAATGTGTATATTTTTAGATCTATCCTCCTTTTTTTTTGTGGATATAAGGTACGTATATAATTTCTGTAACACTGGGTATGTGTATACAAAATTTCATGATGACATTAACCACTATGATGAGGCTATGAATCCCAGATAGATGTATAAATTTTATCAAAAAAGTTAGCCATCTTATGTGTAACATACTATTTCTAAACTACTTTATATGTGAATAGATCGACGATAGAATTTCGCTGGGCTGCTCAAAGGAAAATGTACTTGATTTCCGCTTTTGTTTCTGACAGCACTTCAGTATACAACATTTAAAGCCACCCGACCTGCTGTCTTGAACTAGACAATTATATTAAATTCGGTTTAAAAGTTAAAAGTTTCTTGTTTTGTTTGATTTTGTTTTGTAAAGTATCCAACATAATCCCTCATTCGACTAAGTTTAAAATAAAGTAAAATGGAATCAAAAACCTAAAATAATATTATAGACATGTTAATAAAGATAAACAAAAAAGAATCAAGTATCAAGACTTCAAAATCTCATAACTGCAATGTAGATGGTTGCGCACGGTGAGCGGCGCTCGGGCGCGCGGCTGCTTTGTTCCCGGACTAGCAGCCGACGCGCCTCGCTCTGCTCCGACAATACACAGGGCTGACACACGCCCAAATATATTTTCTATATTTATTTACAACTAACTTACTCTCGCAACTTTGTTCGGGACATAATGAAAAATGTATTGTCTGGCTGTTCGTCTTTTTATATGTTTACATTTCATTCGAATAAAGCAAAATTTTTATCAAATTTTGTACATCAAAGCTTATTATCACATTAGCTTGTAAGAGACCCACTGCAGAGTGCCTAGCCATAGGAGCTGAAAGAAGGTATGGGCATAATCTTCACCCAAGCTTATATTATTTCTTAATTGATTAGATTATATTACAATTGTCAGAAATATATTTAGAAATCGTAAAAATTCTATTTTTCCCATTCTTGTCGACCCGTTTTGTTTAAATTTTGCACACAAGAAATGTATCTATATGTATCTCTATGTAGTATATATAATACTAATATTATAAAGTTTGTGAGTTTGTGACGTTGTAGGGGGTATTCTCAGGAACTACTGGCCCGATTTTGAATTGATTGAAAAAATCTTTCAGTGTTATCACCTCATTTAAGAAGGAAAGTTATGGGTTATATATCATTACGCTAAGACCAATAGGAGCAGAGCACCGATGAAGAATATTTCAAAATCGGGGTATTTTTCCTCTTCAGAGCTTCTATTTTCTAGCTTCAAAGTAACTATTCCACGCGAACGAAATTGCGGGCAGAGGCTAGTATCATTATAAGGTTATAAAAGTTTGGAATGGTACATTAAAAAATAAAAATTGTCTGTAAAGTGGGTTAACGATAACGATAACGGACGACTGGGACGCCGATGGAGTGGAAGAGAGATTGATGCGTTTCTGTGATTTCTAAATTACAATTTTAAATTTGGGTATACTTTTCTAACGTTAAACTATATTTGTAAAATTTTATGCGTCGCAGAGCGGGTAAAAGAAGAAAGTAGTCAACTAAACAAATATATTAGTGCGACAGAGTGTAGATATACATGCACTACCTGAATGTAAAGGTGAACCATCACATTTTAAAATGAGCCAAGTCGAATTTAATCCGTTCGTTCATACATTGCTATATAAATATAAAATTTGGAGATAACAATAATAGAATGTTATGAACGGTAAAATTTGGACATCGTTCATTATGTATGGAATACAGAAAAAAAAATTTGTGTGGTTGTGTTGGAATTTTTTTTCGGATCATAGACATTCAACTGAAAATTTTCGGAAAATTATTCGACATTTAGGGTACTAAAATCGCGTTGAACTTAATTAATGGAAACTGATAATGTGAAATCAATAATAAATAAGATATCTAACTATATATTTTAATTTCAATCTGCGTATTAGAATACGGAATCCAGCTGTACACATTATAAGAAATGTAAATGTAATGTGTTAGCATTTTTTCGATTTTGTTAAAAAAAATTGTAGGGGTGTAATAAAATATATTTCAATCATTTTGATCAACGTTTTTCTGTATGCCTGTTTGTATGTACACGCAGCACTGCTAAAATACTGGGTTCACAATAAAACCACACAAAGAAAATCATAAAATATATTTACGAGAAGAACTTAGTCGTTGTTTATTTTAAAAAATTGGTGCGCACTATCAAAAGTTGTCGTAATTTTAATGAAGACGCGACTTAAGTACGAGTGAAAAGTCGATAAGTCATTGGACTTGATACATTGAGACGACTTTATTAGTCACCGTTTTTAACATAAGGTTGCAGTAAGTCGCGGGCACAGTTATAATGAATAGAATGATTAAGATGATGGAGATTTCGGGCTGTAATGCGACATGCGATAGACGGACGAAAATATTTGATGCGGTGAATGGATTGACGGTTAGTTTAGAAAGGTGACAGTGGTGTCGTGGTACTGACCCGCATGCAGACGCGGCGCTTCTCCCTGGCCTCCTGCACCAGCAGCCGCACCGCCCTGCTGGCGGGGGTGTCGAGGGCGGGCAGCTCGCACACCTGCGTGTCGAGGTGCTGCGGAGAGCTCGCGCCGAACACGTCCTGCACGAACTCGCTGGACGCGCTCGCCCCCACCCACACCAGCATGTGCACTCCGTTCTCTGTCACAGTACGTATTCACATTAAACACAAACAAATACACCAGGTGAATGTATACTCGGTGGCTAAATTTTTACAGCTCATATACTTTTTAAATGCTCGTTCTAAACCAGTATAAAAAATAAGTGCTTAATAAGTAATTATATTCAATTTGTCAAGGCACGCGGCAAGAACGGTGTCAATGAACCGTCGTACCGTGTTCAGTGAAACTTCAAAAAACGTAGAATCAAAAACCAACTAACAAAAGATAATTTTTCGAAGTATAAATAAGAAAAGGGTTTATTGCCCGTTTTATTATCGAAAGTTATTAACGCCGGATCGCCCCTTGCAGCTTTCGACAAGTCATTGAACCTAGATTTATTATGTTTGTATCCATACTTTTCGAACTCTTAGAACAAACTTTAATTAAGATTCTGTGTTATTTATTACCATTTGTTTTGATATCATTATGTTGTGTGTTAAACGTGAAAAACATCGATAACACTCTTTCTACAAACGAGCAATAGATAGCATTAAACGTGACGATAACATAAGACAATATAAATGGGCTCGTGATTTAAATGTAGTGTAGTGTAGGTGTATAGCTGAATGGGAGGTTGTTCCTCACCCAACAGATGGACCCCGTGCTCGTTCATCTTGTCGATGGATGCCCTGAGGGGCGGGGGCGGGGCTCGTGGTGTGAGTGCTGTGTAGGTGTATAGCGGAATGGGAGGTTGTTCCTCACCCAACAGATAGACCCCGTGCTCGTTCATCTTGTCGATGGATGCCCTGAGGGGCGGGGGCGGGGCTCGTGGTGTGAGTGCTGTGTAGGTGTATAGCGGAATGGGAGGTTGTTCCTCACCCAACAGATAGACCCCGTGCTCGTTCATCTTGTCGATGGATGCCCTGAGGGGCGGGGGCGGGGCTCGTGGTGTGAGTGCTGTGTAGGTGTATAGCGGAATGGGAGGTTGTTCCTCACCCAACAGATAGACCCCGTGCTCGTTCATCTTGTCGATGGATGCCCTGAGGGGCGGGGGCGGGGCTCGTGGTGTGAGTGCTGTGTAGGTGTATAGCGGAATGGGAGGTTGTTCCTCACCCAACAGATAGACCCCGTGCTCGTTCATCTTGTCGATGGATGCCCTGAGGGGCGGGGGCGGGGCTCGTGGTGTGAGTGCTGTGTAGGTGTATAGCGGAATGGGAGGTTGTTCCTCACCCAACAGATAGACCCCGTGCTCGTTCATCTTGTCGATGGATGCCCTGAGGGGCGGGGGCGGGGCTCGTGGTGTGAGTGCTGTGTAGGTGTATAGCGGAATGGGAGGTTGTTCCTCACCCAACAGATAGACCCCGTGCTCGTTCATCTTGTCGATGGATGCCCTGAGGGGCGGGGGCGGGGCTCGTGGTGTGAGTGCTGTGTAGGTGTATAGCGGAATGGGAGGTTGTTCCTCACCCAACAGATAGACCCCGTGCTCGTTCATCTTGTCGATGGATGCCCTGAGGGGCGGGGGCGGGGCTCGTGGTGTGAGTGCTGTGTAGGTGTATAGCGGAATGGGAGGTTGTTCCTCACCCAACAGATAGACCCCGTGCTCGTTCATCTTGTCGATGGATGCCCTGAGGGGCGGGGGCGGGGCTCGTGGTGTGAGTGCTGTGTAGGTGTATAGCGGAATGGGAGGTTGTTCCTCACCCAACAGATAGACCCCGTGCTCGTTCATCTTGTCGATGGATGCCCTGAGGGGCGGGGGCGGGGCTCGTGGTGTGAGTGCTGTGTAGGTGTATAGCGGAATGGGAGGTTGTTCCTCACCCAACAGATAGACCCCGTGCTCGTTCATCTTGTCGATGGATGCCCTGAGGGGCGGGGGCGGGGCTCGTGGTGTGAGTGCTGTGTAGGTGTATAGCGGAATGGGAGGTTGTTCCTCACCCAACAGATAGACCCCGTGCTCGTTCATCTTGTCGATGGATGCCCTGAGGGGCGGGGGCGGGGCTCGTGGTGTGAGTGCTGTGTAGGTGTATAGCGGAATGGGAGGTTGTTCCTCACCCAACAGATAGACCCCGTGCTCGTTCATCTTGTCGATGGATGCCCTGAGGGGCGGGGGCGGGGCTCGTGGTGTGAGTGCTGTGTAGGTGTATAGCGGAATGGGAGGTTGTTCCTCACCCAACAGATAGACCCCGTGCTCGTTCATCTTGTCGATGGATGCCCTGAGGGGCGGGGGCGGGGCTCGTGGTGTGAGTGCTGTGTAGGTGTATAGCGGAATGGGAGGTTGTTCCTCACCCAACAGATAGACCCCGTGCTCGTTCATCTTGTCGATGGATGCCCTGAGGGGCGGGGGCGGGGCTCGTGGTGTGAGTGCTGTGTAGGTGTATAGCGGAATGGGAGGTTGTTCCTCACCCAACAGATAGACCCCGTGCTCGTTCATCTTGTCGATGGATGCCCTGAGGGGCGGGGGCGGGGCTCGTGGTGTGAGTGCTGTGTAGGTGTATAGCGGAATGGGAGGTTGTTCCTCACCCAACAGATAGACCCCGTGCTCGTTCATCTTGTCGATGGATGCCCTGAGGGGCGGGGGCGGGGCTCGTGGTGTGAGTGCTGTGTAGGTGTATAGCGGAATGGGAGGTTGTTCCTCACCCAACAGATAGACCCCGTGCTCGTTCATCTTGTCGATGGATGCCCTGAGGGGCGGGGGCGGGGCTCGTGGTGTGAGTGCTGTGTAGGTGTATAGCGGAATGGGAGGTTGTTCCTCACCCAACAGATAGACCCCGTGCTCGTTCATCTTGTCGATGGATGCCCTGAGGGGCGGGGGCGGGGCTCGTGGTGTGAGTGCTGTGTAGGTGTATAGCGGAATGGGAGGTTGTTCCTCACCCAACAGATAGACCCCGTGCTCGTTCATCTTGTCGATGGATGCCCTGAGGGGCGGGGGCGGGGCTCGTGGTGTGAGTGCTGTGTAGGTGTATAGCGGAATGGGAGGTTGTTCCTCACCCAACAGATAGACCCCGTGCTCGTTCATCTTGTCGATGGATGCCCTGAGGGGCGGGGGCGGGGCTCGTGGTGTGAGTGCTGTGTAGGTGTATAGCGGAATGGGAGGTTGTTCCCCACATAAATTATATATGCTCTATAATTTCGGGATCTGGAACTACAACCATAACTTCATGCATAATAGATATTGAGACGTAAGGTTTCTAACTTAGGAAGGATTAGAGAGCATAATAATATTAGTTAAAGGTGTTGTGCTATGTACTACCAAAACTATTTCGGTAAAATACTTCCTTCCGTGTTTCAAGGATTTATACCCTTAGCGTATTTGAATTATAAACAAACTAGTTCTTTCATTAATGCTTTAAAAAAAATAAAGAAAATCGACAAATGTTTCAAATAAAAGGTTCATCTTTAGCATCATCCTATCCTTTAGACAAAAAACCAGTAAACTATAAATACTTACGTCCTTGACTTTATTGTCCAGCAAATCGGTAATAAGTTTAAAAATCTTATTATAGAAACCAAACCCTATCTTGGCATATATTACTTTTGTCTTACTCAGTCTAAAATACTATAATAATTAGGTGGGTGGGTGTTTTGTGTTTATTATCTCTGTAGTAGTGTTTCTTTACAAGTTTTAACAACTTATCAACCATCTACGAAATTATTATACTTAGGTAACAAAATATTAAAAGAAAGAAGTTAAGAAGACTTGATTCACCGGTGATTTTGACCATGACCAAATAAAACAACAACAACCAACAAACAACCATTGTTGTACACAGCGTTTTCCTATTTGTTCATCTGTAGTATTAGGAATACATGACATGGTATCAGAAACATAGGTGTGCGCGGGCGACGATTATTTTATAGAACTTCTTACATATGTTACTCTGGTCCACGAGCGACGCTATAAATTCAAAAACCGCGTAGTTGCACGCGCTGTAAAGAAGAAAGGATTTTTTTTTTATTATTTTGCAAAACAATGTTTTTAACCGACTTCAAAAAAAGGAGGAGGTTCTCAATTCGACTGTATTTTTTTTAAATGTTTGTTACCTCATAACTTTGGACTGGGTGAACCGATTTTGATTATTCTTTTTTTTTTAAGTTTTTATACAGATAAATTATAACGAATTAAAAAAAAATGCAATCTGTAAAAGTAGTTTTTTGTATAGACAGATTAGTTCCAAAGCCTTATTTATAGGATCATTTTTCTAATTAAATACAAGTTTTACGAAAATATCTCTCCAATACAAAATTAAGCAACTCTTACTTTCGAAATAAAAACGGTAGTGTGGGCTGTGCTCAAAACTCTTTAAGCAGTGTCTCTTGAAACAATGTGTGTTGTGTCTCTTGTATTAATAATACTGTGGTAATTAATATTGTTATGATATTTCAATATAACTTGTTGCAAAAAATATTTGGTGGTTGGCCTAGTAAAGTCTTAACAGCTTCACCGGACTAAAATTGGTGGTGGTAATAAAAGATTTTGTTAATATTAGAATTTTATATAGCAAAAAAACAACAATTGTAATAAATGGGCAAAGCGACATCTATCGATGGACGTTTTTATTAAAATGGTATTATTTGGAAATCGATCAACAACAATGTTCTAGTGTTTCATGTAATCCTAGTAAAAGTTCGTTCAATGAAGCAACAAGTGATTGGAATTATAAATTTTCATTACACAGTTAGTTGTTTGTTTGTAAAAAAAGGAAGATATAATAAGAACAGAGAAAATATAATAAATGTGATTAATATACAGGATAATTAATTATTGTGACAAGAATAGATTTTATAACAACATATACTTATTATTTTGTATATTATGTGTGTGTAAACTCTTTTATTTACATTAATTACATTCTTATTTATTGAAAGTTTCTTTGTCTCATATTTTCTCTACATTATATTTCAATCACAACTCATATTCTCAACTGCTTTTTACTTGCAGCAACCAATAAATCCGCATATCAATTTTCTTAAAAAGATTTCGTGATAACATCGAGTCGCGATAAATCGGGTATTACGGACAATACAGGATTTGAAATCGCATTGGTTCGAGTCGTCATAATATTAATTCAGTGCCTGGTAGTAGAAAACTTGATCCAATAATCCCATTGTGATTTAATTATTGCCTAAAAAATAATATCGTCTATATTTTACAATCGGTTAGGTTTAGAGAAACTGTTGCGCTCAATCAAAGAGGTAAACAAAAAAATCAAGCGATCAAAAATCATGGCTAACGTGTTCATCGGAATCACAGGACTATATAAATTTAAAGAATTTTTTCATATTTTTGGGATGAAATACTATGGCTAATAATGAACTTTAAATATATGCTCATAAGGTTCCATTTCTCAATATTATTAAACTGTTATAATATATATGTAGAGGCGCCCGCGCAGTCATTCTTTTACCTCAACTTATCGACAAATCTTTAGATGTATGTTTGCCTGGTAACTTGCGCACATTTCCTACAAGAATTCGGTCTCGTGCGCACTCCAATCGCGTGCTCGTTGCGCGCCAATACCCTTCTGTCAGTTTAAAATGTCATAAAGGTTTGTAACATAATTTCTACTCTCGATTTACTAAAATAAAGTATATATTTCTGTAAAATTTTCATATTGTTTTTATTATTTTTGAGCGCGCACTCGTAAACGCAAGCGCGACGTCCGCGTCTGTCTACAACATATTATTTACCAAAGCGTTGTTTTTTTTCCTTACTGACTACGCTATTGACCAAGCAAGGTCTTAACAGCTTCACCGGACTACTAAGGCGAGCGCTTAAGGCACTCATCCGATTTTATTTTGACAACTAGCTCAAGGGTGCGCGGCACACCTCGGCTTTGGCTGTTGCCTGATACATGCAATTCGCGACCTATGTAAGCTAACCTAAGCTAAGCGAACTATTCATACATATATGAGTTGTTGAAACATATATGTGTACCAAGCATACATACCTCAACAACTCTTTTATATATTTCGTATCGGATAATATTCTAAACTATTTCAGTTTGATAAGGGGAAAAAATAAATCCCTTCCACCTGCATGTGTAAGCGTGTATGCGTGCACGTGTGTGGAGGTGATATGTGTAATGTTGTCGCAGTGATGTAAGATTTTGTGTCACTGTATCGCGCGAGCAGCGTACTCAAGGGCTCCACGCCGAGGGAACGGACCTAGGCTTGAGCTGCTGCCGAGGGGGGCCTAGTCTGGTGTGCGGGAGCGAAATTTACCCCCAGACCACGGCGGCGTGATCTGTGGTTACGCGGACGTGGGCGTGAGCACGCTCTGTTTGGAGATACAGGCTGGTACTGATGACCAAAGCGTTGTCTTTATATTAACTACTACTACTATAAAGTTTCAAACTGTGTCTCACCTACATGACAGTTTGGGGTCATTCAAATATTACATAGCACTGATGGCGGGAAGGGGAGGTCATTGATTTGATTATTTTTGATAACGGGGTTGGATGGTGGTAATGTCAGCAATATTTATTTACTGAATTAGAAAAAAATTGAATATACTTATATGAATGTTTACGTAATTTTGGGGAGGGGGGAGGTTTAAGAACATTGCTTACTTTTGCTGACCAGGGGTGGGGGCGGCCAGAAATTACAAAAAATCTGCTTACGTAATACTTGTTGAATGGCCCCTTTGACGTGCATCATTCATTATTAACTTCTCGTAATGTATGTGTAGCAACTTACTATTCGCAATTTAGAATCAACTTCTTTCAATGTTGTTACAATAACATATATATACATATATGATAAAATTTATTAACATTTCAAACG
Source organism: Antheraea pernyi (assembly GCA_015888305.1). Lineage (NCBI taxonomy): Eukaryota > Metazoa > Arthropoda > Insecta > Lepidoptera > Saturniidae > Antheraea > Antheraea pernyi. The sequence goes on from MU159204.1 coordinate 65,735, forward strand.
ATGATAGACCTTTATTACGTGCAATAATTTAGCGTTTGGCCGTACTTGGTGTTTTCTTTGTCGTGGGTAAAATCCATTTTTAGATCCCCTCCAGCCTAAATTGGCAAGCCTAGGTATGTTAAACTCTGGAAGGACGAACCCTAAAACAATACTCAATTTAAATTTCCGACAGTGGTCCTATCAAACAACCTTTCCGTCGGCAATAGGGGACTGCTCGCGCGTTACATCCGCCTCTTGGCAGATCTAGTTCTAGAAACCTCCTAATGTTCGCCTGTGGTCTGAAAACAGATCGCCTCTCGCGAACCTTGACGACACGTGCGTGTGGAAAGCACAGCGCCTCTCGCTAAGGTCCTGGTACATAAATGCGCGGTCGACGGACGTGCCCAATTTTTTTTAAAGTTACTTTGAGAAAAAATGATGAGAGTTATATTTTTACGATGCGCGCGCACACCGTCACGAAAAACCGACACCCTGAAGTTAGCTATAGTCAACATTTTATTTCTTTGTATTAAAACTTTCAATTTGTTAAATACCTTTTTTCTATTGTTAGTGTCGTTTTTTCTACAAACGTAGAATAAGGCGAAAGATAAAATTTTGAATAAGATTTTTTTCTTGTTACGCCAAAGAAGTATAACTTCTAACGCGTGCACATAAGTACACACACACTTTTTTTGATTTTTTTAGCTGAATCACAATATTTAGCGGTCACACTGTTAACACCGTTGCCGCCTATGAGTAGGTATTATAAATCGTTCAATAATAAATTAGCCCATCGGTTGACTGTTTAAGATCCCTATCTCGTTTTAGTGAACTAACGAGATGATGGTCGTCTTGTAAGAACTTTCCTGGAACTTTTTGTGGCAAGTGAGAATCCATGTTCCATGATATTATTTCCCATCCACTGTACTTGTTTTTTTTTATATCATAGGAGGTAAACGAACAAGTGGGTCACCTGATGTTAAGTGATCACCACCGTCCGTAGGCACTTGCAACACCAGGGGAGGAGAGGGGGAAGGGATGGGAGGTGGTCCTTCGGCGCTCTCACTTACCGAACGAAACGCAACACTGTTACTCCACGTCGGTGTTTCTGTGGGTCGGGTGCCAATACCCCGGGCGAGCCGACCCATTCATGCTGAAACTAGTAATAGTTATAGCGTGGCTCTACCACCCACATAAACTTACCTAACACCTACAAACTTGTGTACAATAACCAAACTATATTACAAAATAACTACATATTATAAAACAAAGTTCTCTGCCACGTCTGTCTGTGTATTCGCAATAACCCCAAAAACTACTGACCGGATTTTCATGGCGTTTTGACCAGTATATGAATTGATTCATGAGGAAGGTTTAGATATATCAGTTGTCAAGGTTTTTTGAAGTTATACTTCTTTTGACGCGTTGGGGAAAAATGATGAGAGTAAATTCTTAAGATGCGCGCGCACACCGTGGGAGCGAAATTTACCCCCAGACCACGGCGGCGTGATCTGTGGTTACGCGGGCGTGGGTGTGAGCACGCTCTGTTTGGAGATACAGGCTGGTACTGATGACCAAAGCGTTGTCTTTATATTAACTACTACTACTATAAAGTTTCAAACTGTGTCTCACCTACATGACAGTTTGGGGTCATTCAAATATTACATAGCACTGATGGCGGGAAGGGGAGGTCATTGATTTGATTATTTTTGATAACGGGGTTGGATGGTGGTAATGTCAGCAATATTTATTTACTGAATTAGAAAAAAATTGAATATACTTATATGAATGTTTACGTAATTTTGAGGAGAGGGGAGGTTTAAGAACATTGCTTACTTTTGCTGACCAGGGGTGGGGGCGGCCAGAAATTACAAAAAATCTGCTTACGTAATACTTGTTGAATGGCCCCTTTGACGTGCATCATTCATTATTAACTTCTCGTAATGTATGTGTAGCAACTTACTATTCGCAATTTAGAATCAACTTCTTTCAATGTTGTTACAATAACATATATATACATATATGATAAAATTTATTAACATTTCAAACGATGATAGACCTTTATTACGTGCAATAATTTAGCGTTTGGCCGTACTTGGTGTTTTCTTTGTCGTGGGTAAAATCCATTTTTAGATCCCCTCCAGCCTAAATTGGCAAGCCTAGGTATGTTAAACTCTGGAAGGACGAACCCTAAAACAATACTCAATTTAAATTTCCGACAGTGGTCCTATCAAACAACCTTTCCGTCGGCAATAGGGGACTGCTCGCGCGTTACATCCGCCTCTTGGCAGATCTAGTTCTAGAAACCTCCTAATGTTCGCCTGTGGTCTGAAAACAGATCGCCTCTCGCGAACCTTGACGACACGTGCGTGTGGAAAGCACAGCGCCTCTCGCTAAGGTCCTGGTACATAAATGCGCGGTCGACGGACGTGCCCAATTTTTTTTTAAAGTTACTTTGAGAGAAAATGATGAGAGTATATTTTTACGATGCGCGCGCACACCGTCACGAAAAACCGACACCCTGAAGTTAGCTATAGTCAACATTTTATTTCTTTGTATTAAAACTTTCAATTTGTTAAATACCTTTTTTCTATTGTTAGTGTCATTTTTTCTACAAACGTAGAATAAGGCGAAAGATAAAATTTTGAATAAGATTTTTTTCTTGTTACGCCAAAGAAGTATAACTTCTAACGCGTGCACATAAGTACACACACACTTTTTTTGATTTTTTTAGCTGAATCACAATATTTAGCGGTCACACTGATAACACCGTTGCCGCCTATGAGTAGGTATTATAAATCGTTCAATAATAAATTAGCCCATCGGTTGACTGTTTAAGATCCCTATCTCGTTTTAGTGAACTAACGAGATGATGGTCGTCTTGTAAGAACTTTCCTGGAACTTTTTGTGGCAAGTGAGAATCCATGTTCCATGATATTATTTCCCATCCACTGTACTTGTTTTTTTTTATATCATAGGAGGTAAACGAACAAGTGGGTCACCTGATGTTAAGTGATCACCACCGTCCGTAGGCACTTGCAACACCAGGGGAGGAGAGGGGGAAGGGATGGGAGGTGGTCCTTCGGCGCTCTCACTTACCGAACGAAACGCAACACTGTTACTCCACGTCGGTGTTTCTGTGGGTCGGGTGCCAATACCCCGGGCGAGCCGACCCATTCATGCTGAAACTAGTAATAGTTATAGCGTGGCTCTACCACCCACATAAACTTACCTAACACCTACAAACTTGTGTACAATAACCAAACTATATTACAAAATAACTACATATTATAAAACAAAGTTCTCTGCCACGTCTGTCTGTGTATTCGCAATAACCCCAAAAACTACTGACCGGATTTTCATGGCGTTTTGACCAGTATATGAATTGATTCATGAGGAAGGTTTAGATATATCAGTTGTCAAGGTTTTTTGAAGTTATACTTCTTTTGACGCGTTGGGGAAAAATGATGAGAGTAAATTCTTAAGATGCGCGCGCACACCGTCACGAAAAACCGACACCCTGAAGTTAGGTATAGTCAACATTTTGTTTCTTTGTATTACTTGGTATTAAAACTTTCAGTGTATTAAATACTTTTTTTTATTGTTAGTGTCGTTTTTTCTACAAACGTAGAATAAGACGAAAGATAAATTTTTTGAAAAGATTTATGTCTTGTTACGCCAACGAAGTATAAATTCTAACGCGTGTACATAAGTACACACACACTTTTTTTTTGTTATCATCGCTGTATAACGTCCACCTAGCTCGCTAGTCTATATTTATATATTTATACTAATATTATAAAGAGGTCAAATTTGTGAATTTGTGACGTTGTAGATCTCAGGAACTACTGATCCGATTTGAAAAATTATTTCAGTGATATATAGCTCATTTTTCGAGGAAGGTTACAGGCTATATATCATCACGCTAAGACCTCGCTAAGGGCACGCTAAGAAAATCGGGGTATTTCTTCCTCTTGAAAGCCCAAAGTAACTATTGCGGGCAGCAGCTAGTAAAATATAAAATCCGTTACATGATATTCCAAGATCCCACAAAAAACTCCCAGGAAAAACATTTATGGTTTTGGACAGTTTAGAGATTAAATCCGGTACCTCGGAAATCAACTGAAGGGCATACGAGTGTGCGTTATCGGATATAGCGGCGCGATGCAGTGCAACACTCGGCCCTAACGTTCGACGATATAGTCCGACGATCGTCGCCGGCCCGATTGTTTTGCGGGCAATTAGCGTTCGAACCGTCCCGCCGCACGTGCCGCCGCCGCCGCTCCGCTCCATCCGGCCCAGACGCTTAAAGTGTTGCCACATCTCACACACTCATTCTTTTAATTTAAAAAATACAATATTTTTATTCAGCCTACAATAGATTTAATAATGTTTGTGGAAATCTAATCTAACAATGTACGTAATATATTGAAGTGAAATTACGTTAGGTACGGTATGTTAAACTCGACTGGATCTGACAGAAAAAAAGGCTCTTCTATTTCTCTGATATAAAAAGAAACAAGAAAAGTAAGAGTTAGATAGTCTTTCCACTCACTATATTTCTTTCTTAAAAATGAATGAACAGATAATTACTTTTATTAATAACGTACATAACTAAAAGAGGTTTCCACGATCTATTTCACATTATATTTACCTAATTCTGAAATAGTAACCAAGAAATTTCGTTGTAACTAGCGATAATTTTATTTCTTTAATTGGCTCATTTTTACTATTTCGGTACAAAGAATTTTTTTTCTCAAAAAGAATATAATTCACGTAATGATACTTAAAACATTAATAATTAGTAATCTTTACCTAATCATCCAGTTTTGATGCATGATCCACAATGTGTAAAACGTACATAATAATTTATGGATATTCAGATTTTATGTATTTAAAGACACATACCTGGAAACGTATTTAATATTTGCAACAGAATTACAAACCGTATACTACGGGATATGGGCTAAAACAAAAATTCAGTTATTATTTTTATTCCATAATCCACAATAATATAATAGGTACAGTTCACAAGAATTAAATCATATAAAAATGTATTAATATAAACTTTCCCAAACAGGTTTTTATGAACGTTAAACTCAACCGAGTATAAAACACTATTAAGAAGAAATACACAAAAAACATATAGAACAAGCCATGAAATTCTGATTTAGTATGTGTTTGATCCTGCAGCTAAAAAGTTTTAATTAATATAGTATATCTATATCTATTTGATATCAATAAAACCACAATTACCTAAACGAAATATATATAACAGATTTAACTTTGAACTAGATTAATTTTTACAGGTTCCAATGATAACTTTTAAGACTTTCTTATCTACGCATATAATAATAATATAAATTTAACGCGTCTTTTATTGAACGTGTTTTAACTTTTTAGATTTTTGTGGAAAATACTATTGCAAGTAACTAAAAATAGCGAATTAAATACACTCTCATCATTTTTAGAAATGTCTGATTGTCTGTTTGTTTTTGGACGTATCATTGTTAAAGTAGAACGTCTATGATAAAACACCACCAAGAAAATGATACAGCTTATCCTCGAGTAACATTTACTCTTTGTTTCACTAAGATCGGTTCACTCTTTCAAAAGTTTGCGTGCATAACAGAGAAGCTACTGGCTAGATATGCTTCACATTTATTGATTTCTTTTATTAGATACTTAGTTATTATCTTAAAAAAGTATCACGATATCTGAATGTAATGTGGCTTTATTAAAATATTAATATAATATTATTTTTTTATTAATATTTATTATTAATATGTGAAGTGGTGTGGTACACAAGCCCTGTAGAAAGGAAGCAAAAGATTATAATTTTTTCCCTATACATCAAATATATTGTTAAGATAATAAACAACGCAGAAAATATCGCGGGTATCAGGTAGTGTGTGACAAAAGGTAAATGAAATAATTACTCATAAAATTTCTAGTAGTAAAAAATTTTAACATTCATATAATGATTGCATAGTGAAGTATCTGTTTATAAAAATGAATAGGTAATTTTATATTAGACTGTAACAAGTGCATATAGTAAGGTTGGCGCGGTTTAGTTCTCTATGTCCAACAGTTGATTACAACGAAGTTGGTGGTTATTGTATAGCGTTACATGGCAACACTACAACTGGCCGACAGTACTCGGCGTGCACGGCCCGTGAGTGGTTGTATCTGTGGGACTCGTGTCCCGCTATCCGTGTACGGGACGCTACGATCGCGAACTCTCGACGATTCTCGGTACTTTTTGTTTCCCAAACAATCCGTTTATATCGACAGTTGGCTATCAGTTGAGAACTCACTACAATTTTTATGTTTTTGTAAAAAGGTTTGAACACTTTTCACAATAAATAAAACTTCCTGTTATTTTAAAGTCAGTTCTGTGTGATTTTCGAATTTAGAAGTTATTTCAAACAAATATCGTCTTTCATCTTTGAGTATTGTAATAAAATTGCGATAAGTTCGCAAAACTAATATGTTTTTTAAAATAAACATAAAGAAATATCGATAAACTGTTGTTAGACTTGGTTTTTGTAACTAACTTGATTTTTTTTTACTTTTAGGTTATAAGCGCCTATATAGTATAGCAATATTATTTTCATTTCTTTTAATAATTACAGGCATTAATATAAGTTATAATATCATTGATTATGGGTTGTTATGAGTACTAGATATGTATTAGACAATCTAATATATTATATATAAGTAGTAAGGGCCTACGTGGGCCAATATATTCTATTATATGTGATATAAATAGGAATATTTTATTTTAATTTCTTAACTAGCGGGCCCGGCAGACATCCTGCCCTCATTATAAAACAATCCTTGACAAATTATATACCCAAATGTTCCTCATGACTCACTTTATGCATTTTATAGCCGCATGAAGATCCGTTCAGTAGTTTAGACAGACAGACGCGGTAGAGGACTTTGTTTTATACTATGTTATATAAAAGGCAATTAGTATAGTTTACTTTATTGTAAACGTTTTATCTATCACTACACTTATATTGCGAAAGTACGTACAATATATTTAGATGATATGTAACCTCTCATACAAGAAGGAATACACAACTTAACCACTGAAAAGGGTGGGTGTAGTCGGAAAGAAAAGGCGTGCGCTAAACGATCCCCAATGCACCGCACCCGCCGCGACACGCTGGCGAACTTTCCTTAACACTGTACTTCCGACTCCAAAAGTTACACAAACTTGTACGCACCGAACTCGCAAACTTCTACGCCCGACTTTCAAACGTGAACGATTGATATGGGAAACAAAAGGTTTAAGTTTTAAAAAGTTACAGAAGGTTAAAAATAAATATAAAAACTTTTTTGCAATGGTACTTACGGCATAGCGCGCTATAAAAATGGCCGCAGCTATGATAAGTGATAGAGGACTTCGTAAAAAATTAACACAAGAAGCGATACCGGAGAAGACGCCCCGGAAACCGTCAAAACGAAAATCGACCGCCGGCAGTTCGAAGTCGAAAAAGAACGAACAGAACAACAATAAAAAACCTAAAATACAGAGCGGTGACCCTAAATTGGATCTGTTCTCGACGTACCAGCCATGGGTGATACAGACATATGGCGATTTGGCGAAAACAAAGACGATAACTTTGAAGAAGTACGCGAGAATACTGCGCACGTTGCGTGGTGAGGAATGCAACAGTTCGGATAGTTCGAAGTTTCGGTTTTGGGTGAAAGCTAAGGGATTCCACGTGGGCAAGCCGCCTGGGTATGACGCGAAGCCGGCGGACGGCATCGTATGCAGATATAGCGTTGTGGACGCTGACGGGTGCACGAGAGGCGCGGACGGACTTGAGGTCTACAGTGGGTCCCAAAACGACCCCCCACTGTACATCCCTACGCCTCCTCTAAAGGTAAATATTCAAACTAAACATCTATATCTTCTATACATATAAGAATGTAAATCTAACGTGTGTACTTTTTAATTTTATGTAAAGTTGTTGCAGATAGATGTCTGGGATTAAGTAATAAAATATATTTCGATCAATTTTTGAAATGTCTGTCTGTGTCTCTGTCTGTGTGTTTGTATGATGCAGATAGATGTCTGGGATTAAGTAATAAAATATATTTCGATCAATTTTTGAAATGTCTGTCTGTGTCTCTGTCTGTGTGTTTGTATGAACACTAATCACTGCTAAAATATTGCGTTTATCATAAAGTATATCTTTTGGTAACATTTAGTCTTTGTTTCATTAAAATCGGTTCAGTCTATCAAAAGTTATTGTACTTTTAATGACGGCGCGACTTAAGTACGAGAGAAAAGTACATAAGTAAATGGAATTAATACGTTCCAGATGACTTTTTATATTTATTATTAATATGTGAAGTGGTGTGGTACACAAGCGCTGTAGAAAGGAAGCAAAAGATTAATATTTTTTCCCTATACATCAAATATATTGTTAAGATAATAAACAACGCAGAAAATATCGCGGGTATCAGGTAGTGTGTGACAAAAGGTAAATGAAATAATTACTCATAAAATTTCTAGTAGTAAAAAATTTTAACATTCATATAATGATTGCATAGTGAAGTATCTGTTTATAAAAATGAATAGGTAATTTTATATTAGACTGTAACAAGTGCATATAGTAAGGTTTTCTTAGAGGCCTTCAGCACGAAATATGCATTGTATATCAAGATGACATTTTGTGTTTTTCGACATCGCTTCAGGAGCACATAGTAAATTTACGCAAAATTTTTAACCGACTCAGGGAATCAAATTTTAAATTACAACTAGATAAGTCTGAAGAATGGTTATAGGAAATATATAAGGAAGTATATAAGGAAATATATCATCACGCTAAGGCCAATAGGAGCGGAGCACAGATGAAAAATGTTTCAAAATCGAGATGTTTTTCTTGTTGAGAGCTTCTGATGTGTATCAGTTTTTTTTTTCGAACTGACTACGCTATTGACCAAGCAAGGTCTTAACAGCTTCACCGGACTATGTGTGTGTCAGTGTTAGCCGAGAGTAGTAACTATTACTACGCGGCCGAAGTCGCGGGCAGAGGCTATAATATTATAAAGAGGTAAAGTTTGTGAGTTTGTGACGTTGTAGGG
>MU159204.1:74955-97951 GCA_015888305.1 Antheraea pernyi
CAGTAGTTTAGACAGACAGACGCGGTAGAGGACTTTGTTTTATACTATGTTATATAAAAGGCAATTAGTATAGTTTACTTTATTGTAAACGTTTTATCTATCACTACACTTATATTGCGAAAGTACGTACAATATATTTAGATGATATGTAACCTCTCATACAAGAAGGAATACACAACTTAACCACTGAAAAGGGTGGGTGTAGTCGGAAAGAAAAGGCGTGCGCTAAACGATCCCCAATGCACCGCACCCGCCGCGACACGCTGGCGAACTTTCCTTAACACTGTACTTCCGACTCCAAAAGTTACACAAACTTGTACGCACCGAACTCGCAAACTTCTACGCCCGACTTTCAAACGTGAACGATTGATATGGGAAACAAAAGGTTTAAGTTTTAAAAAGTTACAGAAGGTTAAAAATAAATATAAAAACTTTTTTGCAATGGTACTTACGGCATAGCGCGCTATAAAAATGGCCGCAGCTATGATAAGTGATAGAGGACTTCGTAAAAAATTAACACAAGAAGCGATACCGGAGAAGACGCCCCGGAAACCGTCAAAACGAAAATCGACCGCCGGCAGTTCGAAGTCGAAAAAGAACGAACAGAACAACAATAAAAAACCTAAAATACAGAGCGGTGACCCTAAATTGGATCTGTTCTCGACGTACCAGCCGTGGGTGATACAGACATATGGCGATTTGGCGAAAACAAAGACGATAACTTTGAAGAAGTACGCGAGAATACTGCGCACGTTGCGTGGTGAGGAATGCAACAGTTCGGATAGTTCGAAGTTTCGGTTTTGGGTGAAAGCTAAGGGATTCCACGTGGGCAAGCCGCCTGGGTATGACGCGAAGCCGGCGGACGGCATCGTATGCAGATATAGCGTTGTGGACGCTGACGGGTGCACGAGAGGCGCGGACGGACTTGAGGTCTACAGTGGGTCCCAAAACGACCCCCCACTGTACATCCCTACGCCTCCTCTAAAGGTAAATATTCAAACTAAACATCTAGATCTTCTATACATATGATAAGAATGTAAATCTAAAATACAAGAAAATCATAAAGTATAATATCTTTTGGTAACATTTAGTCTTTATTTCATTAAAATCGATTGGGTCTATCAAAAGTTATTGTACTTTTAATGACAGCGCGACTTAAGTACGAGAGAAAAGTACATAAGTAAATGGAATTAATACGTTCCAGGTGAATTTTTTAGTCGATGTTTTTTACATAAGGTTTTCCGCGGAAGATGTCGAGGGAACAAACAGCTAGTTGTCATATAAAATTATGTTGTTAAAAGTGATCAGTGTTGGCAAAAGTCTCCATTCAAATACATTTTAATTTATTTACCACTAGCTGACCCGGCGAACTTCGTACCGCCTAGCCTCAGAATCAATAAATGTATCGCTACATTTAAAAATGAGCTAAACCTATTTTTAATCTATACTTATGTTATAAAGCGGTAAAGTTTGTGAGTTTGTGACGTTGTAGGGGGTAATCTCAGAAACTACTGGTCCGATTTGAATAATTCTTTCAGTGTTATAATAGCTCATTCATCGAGAATGGTTATAGGAAATATATAAGGAAGTATATAAGGAAATATATCATCACGCTAAGGCCAATAGGAGCGGAGCACAGATGAAAAATGTTTCAAAATCGAGATGTTTTTCTTGTTGAGAGCTTCTGATGTGTATCAGTTTTTTTTTTCGAACTGACTACGCTATTGACCAAGCAAGGTCTTAACAGCTTCACCGGACTATGTGTGTGTCAGTGTTAGCCGAGAGTAGTAACTATTACTACGCGGCCGAAGTCGCGGGCAGAGGCTATAATATTATAAAGAGGTAAAGTTTGTGAGTTTGTGACGTTGTAGGGAGTAATCTCAGGAACTACTGATCCGATTTGAAAAATTATTTCAGTGTTATATAGCTCATTTGTCGAGGAAGGTAATATATATATCATCGCGCTAAGGGACGCCAATAGGAGTGAAGCACCAGTGGAGAATGTTTCAAAATCGGGGTATGTTTTCCTCTTGAGAGCTTTCGAAGCGTATTAGCGTTAGCCCAAAGTTCATATAACATGTTTAATTTCTTTTGTAGTCCGGGAAAGCTGCTAAGACCTTGTCAGGTCAATAGCGTTGTCAGTCCGAAAAAGTTTTAATTTCTTTAAGATTTCCAGTCTTTGTACACCGAGAACGAAGTTCAAATTTTGCCATCCATGAGGTTTATTTGAAGATCTTGAAAGATTACTTAAAATATTAGAAACGGCTAAAATTAGCTCATTTTGAAATGAGAAACGACATAAATGTAGTGTTAACTTATTAGCTGAATTAAGTGCAGTTTTTTATTAACATAAAATAAATGCTCTAACTGAATTAAGTTCAATAAATATACAAAATTCGAAATAAATTCTTTCAATGATATTGAAATAAATGTAGTTCACATGACAGGGAGGCCTTTGCTTTATTGAAGTGAATTGAAAAGATTCACGTAGTTATTGTTGCACTACTTTCTGTTAAACTTGGATGTGTTTTGAAGTGATACTTCTTTTGGCGCGTTCGGGAAAAATGATGAGAGTAAATTTTTACTATGTGCGCGCATACCGTCACTAAAAACCGACACCCTGAAGTTAGCTATAGTCAACTTTTTCTATTGTTAGTGTTGTTTTTTCTACAAACATAGAATAAGGTGAAACATAAAATTTTTATCTTGTTACGCCAAAGAAGTATAACTTTTAACGCGTGTACATAACTACACACACCTTTTTTTATATCATAAGAGGTGAACGAACAGGCGGCTTAACCTGATGTGATCAACGCCATCCATAAACAATACTAACACCAGGGGTGTCGCAAGTGCGTTGCCAGCCTGTATTTGGGGGGAGGGGGAAAGAGGGAGGGAGATGGGCAAGGAGGCGGTCCTCCGGCGCTCTCACTGGCGTAACGAAACGCAACAATGCAAGCACTGTTACTTCACGTAGGTGTTCCTGTGGGTCGGATGGGTAGTATCCCGGGAGAGCCGATCCATTCATGCTGAAACCAATAATATCTTCAGCTCGATTCCCTGTGATCTTGTGATACATAGACAAAAAAAATCATCGAAATCAGTCAACCCGTTCCCCTTATATATTCAAAAATGCATTTCCTTACAAAAATTTTAATTAATAGATGCATTAATTACACCATTTTAGTGTTTCTCGGTATATTCAGGATGGAAATAGCGTTTGTCTTCTTCCAGGACACAGGTTTATTTATTTCTTTATCAACCATTCATTGCGTTCCATCCAATAACTTGTGACAAACAGACAAACTTACATTCGTATTAATATTTATGTTATAATGGGAATTACATTTATAAATTGAAACTATTTTGCTTAAATAACCGCAGTTTCCTTCACGCGAACATAACAGACGCATATCGTAATTCATTTGCAAGTACTAGAACTTCATAAAAATAAGTAACATAATTTATAATAACATCATCTTTATAACTTAAATAAGAATTACATTTTCGAAGGGTGCTATATAGATTTTAATTTAAATAAAGAAGAACACTTTGGTTTTACCTTTTTTGTACAATCTGATGGTGGTAGAGCCTCGCTGAAACCATTATTGGTTTCGGCATGAATGGGTCGGCTCGCCCGGGGTAGTACCACCCTCTCATAGAAAACCGACGTGAAGTAACAGTGCTTGCATTGTTGCGTTTCGTTCGGTCAGTGAGAGCGCCGGAGACCCATCTCCCCTCCCCTCTCCTCTCTCCTCTTCTTTTCCCTCCCCTAACCCTTCCCTCCGAAGGATGGCAACGCACTTACGACTCCTCTGGGGCTGTTGGTGTGCATGGATGGTGGTGATCACTTGACAGCAGGTGACCCACCTGTTCGTTAACACTTTGGTTTTACCTTCTTTAAAAAAAATAATTGTAATGACAAGTTAATGTAGTTGTAATTAAAAACTAACGAAATTACTAAGGTTGTGATGCGAGACGCGTAGTAGAATGACACTCACTGTCGAACATTCTATCTCAGCCTGAGAATAGAAACTAGTTATAGGTATACTAGAAATCCCTATTCTCAATGCAGTTGTGATGCGGGTCTTTCCATGTGTATTGCAGTTATGTGCTCCTGGCAGTGCAATACTATTAGTAAAAAAAAATTTAGAAATATAAAAAAGTTTTGATTTAAAAAAAAGTCAAGGCAGAGTATAAATACTGCAGACGGAAGTGAAAACTCAAAACAATGAAATAAATGTGTTCTCTTTTGATTTTTCATACTTCATCATTTTCATACACTCGGGAGCAATAACTATATACATTTTTATATTAAATGTAGGTACACAGGCGAAGTCGAAGCAAGCCGCGCAAACGCAATACGGACGGTCATGCTTACGTAGCATGTCATGACGCGAAATTATAAATTTATCTCCTGTCAAAAATTCGCTCAAAGCGCCAAAAGAGGTTATCTCACTCCAAAAATCTGAATGAATAAGTATCAAACGTACAAAATAATGCACTGTACAAAGAGCACACGAATCTATAATGATACGTACTTACATACTTATACATATGCATGTGTGAAAGTTCAAACAAACGGTAACGCACGGCCATTGATATTCGCGATTCGCATTGGCTCGCGGCCGACCACACAACGCGGCGCGACGCGATGCGTATCGAATAACTAGGGTTGCACCCAACACCGAGATTTTGTTCTTTTTAAGTGTTTTTTTTTTGTAACGCGAACGATGCGTATTGCATTTTACGAAATGAAAATGTGTAACGAAAAATAGATAGCTATAAATGTATGTATATACGTTTTATGCTGTGAGAGAATGAGATAAAAATGAGATAATCTAATGTACTAGAAATATACAACAAAATTCGAAATAAATTCTTTCAATGATATTGAAATAAATGTAGTTCACGTGACAGGGCGGCATTTGGTTTATTGCAGTGAATTGAAAAGATTCGCGTAGTATTGTTGTACTACTTTCTGTTAAACTATTTTCTGGATGTGTTTTGAAGTGATACTTCTTTTGGTGCGTTCGGGAAAAATGATGAGAGTAAATTTTTACGTTGCACGCGCACACCGTCACGAAAAACCGACACCCGAAAGTTAGCTATAGTCAACTTTTTCTATTGTTAGTGTTGTTTTTTCTACAAACGTAGAATAAGGCGAAACATAAATATTTTATCTTGTTACGCCAAAGAAGTATAACTTCTAACGCGTGTACATAAGTACACACACAATTTTTTTTATATCATAGGAGGTGAACGAACAAGCGGCTTAACCTGATGTTAAGTGATCAAGGCCATCCATAGACACTACTAACACCAGGGGTGTCGCAAGTGCGTTGCCAGCCTGTATTTGGAGGGAGCGGGAAGAGGGAGGGAGATGGGAAAGGAGGTGGGCCTCCGGCGCTCTCTGGCCGAACGAAACGCAACAATGCAAGCACTGTTACTTTACGTCGGTTTTCTGCGAGAGGGTGGTACTACCCCGGGCGAGCCGACCCATTCATGCTGAAACCAGTAGTAGCTTCAGCGTGGTTCTACCACCATATTAGCATTTGAAGAACAATCTTTGTAGGTACCTCTTATTATATTCTAATTTTGGCCACTGAAAGACTAGACAACGATTTATTACAAATTTTAATTAATAGATGCATTAATTACACCATTTTAGTGTTTCTCGGTATATTCAGGATGGAAATAGCGTTTGTCTTCTTCCAGGACACAGGTTTATTTATTTCTTTATCAACCATTCATTGCGTTCCATCCAATAACTTGTGACAAACAGACAAACTTACATTCGTATTAATATTTATGTTATAATGGGAATTACATTTATAAATTGAAACTATTTTGCTTAAATAACCGCAGTTTCCTTCACGCGAACATAACAGACGCATATCGTAATTCATTTGCAAGTACTAGAACTTCATAAAAATAAGTAACATAATTTATAATAACATCATCTTTATAACTTAAATAAGAATTACATTTTCGAAGGGTGCTATATAGATTTTAATTTAAATAAAGAAGAACACTTTGGTTTTACCTTTTTTGTACAATCTGATGGTGGTAGAGCCTCGCTGAAACCATTATTGGTTTCGGCATGAATGGGTCGGCTCGCCCGGGGTAGTACCACCCTCTCATAGAAAACCGACGTGAAGTAACAGTGCTTGCATTGTTGCGTTTCGTTCGGTCAGTGAGAGCGCCGGAGACCCACACAGGCGAAGTCGAAGCAAGCCGCGCAAACGCAATACGGACGGTCATGCTTACGTAGCATGTCATGACGCGAAATTATAAATTTATCTCCTGTCAAAAATTCGCTCAAAGCGCCAAAAGAGGTTATCTCACTCCAAAAATCTGAATGAATAAGTATCAAACGTACAAAATAATGCACTGTACAAAGAGCACACGAATCTATAATGATACGTACTTACATACTTATACATATGCATGTGTGAAAGTTCAAACAAACGGTAACGCACGGCCATTGATATTCGCGATTCGCATTGGCTCGCGGCCGACCACACAACGCGGCAATTCAGTTATTTTTCGCTTTTTAGTGCCTTATTAGTTTTTCACATCGAAGGCGATTTTTTTTTTTGTAAAAAAAAATTCTGATTTATTTTTAAGAGAATGAGATGAATACTCTACGGAGGTGGTAAACATTAGTTTTCGGCATTATTTTGTAATCTTTTAATATATATTACCAATGTTAACAATACGCAACATAGAATAATTTTTAAAAAAATTTGCGCGGTCATAACTACGATCCAAAAAAACTTATATGTTATTATAGATTTGTACGTTTCTCTCTCTCCCTTTGTATATTTCTAGTACATTAGATTATCTCATTTTTATCTCATTCTCTCACAGCATAAAACGTATATACATACATTTATAGCTATCTATTTTTCGTTACACATTTTCATTTCGTAAAATGCACTGTGAGAGAATGAGATAAAAATGAGATAATCTAATGTACTAGAAATATACAAAGGGAGAGAGAGAAACGTACAAATCTATAATAACATATAAGTTTTTTTGGATCGTAGTTATGACCGCGCAAATTTTTTTAAAAATTATTCTATGTTGCGTATTGTTAACATTGGTAATATATATTAAAAGATTACAAAATAATGCCGAAAACTAATGTTTACCACCTCCGTAGAGTATTCATCTCATTCTCTTAAAAACAAAATTCGAAATAAATTCTTTCAATGATATTGAAATAAATGTAGTTCACATGACAGGGAGGCCTTTGCTTTATTGAAGTGAATTGAAAAGATTCACGTAGTTATTGTTGCACTACTTTCTGTTAAACTTGGATGTGTTTTGAAGTGATACTTCTTTTGGCGCGTTCGGGAAAAATGATGAGAGTAAATTTTTACGTTGCACGCGCACACCGTCACGAAAAACCGACACCCGAAAGTTAGCTATAGTCAACTTTTTCTATTGTTAGTGTTGTTTTTTCTACAAACGTAGAATAAGGCGAAACATAAATATTTTATCTTGTTACGCCAAAGAAGTATAACTTCTAACGCGTGTACATAAGTACACACACAATTTTTTTTATATCATAGGAGGTGAACGAACAAGCGGCTTAACCTGATGTTAAGTGATCAAGGCCATCCATAGACACTACTAACACCAGGGGTGTCGCAAGTGCGTTGCCAGCCTGTATTTGGAGGGAGCGGGAAGAGGGAGGGAGATGGGAAAGGAGGTGGGCCTCCGGCGCTCTCTGGCCGAACGAAACGCAACAATGCAAGCACTGTTACTACACACACCTTTTTTTATATCATAAGAGGTGAACGAACAGGCGGCTTAACCTGATGTGATCAACGCCATCCATAAACAATACTAACACCAGGGGTGTCGCAAGTGCGTTGCCAGCCTGTATTTGGGGGGAGGGGGAAAGAGGGAGGGAGATGGGCAAGGAGGCGGTCCTCCGGCGCTCTCACTGGCGTAACGAAACGCAACAATGCAAGCACTGTTACTTCACGTAGGTGTTCCTGTGGGTCGGATGGGTAGTATCCCGGGAGAGCCGATCCATTCATGCTGAAACCAATAATATCTTCAGCTCGATTCCCTGTGATCTTGTGATACATAGACAAAAAAAATCATCGAAATCAGTCAACCCGTTCCCCTTATATATTCAAAAATGCATTTCCTTACAAAATGAATAACAAAATAAATTTTCGTTATAACTTTTTTCTTCGCGATTTTTTCTGATATGTTGTACTAAACACTGCATACCAAAATGTCTACTTGTCTACTTGGTAATAATTAGTATTATTATCTATGAATTTATACAACCGTATATAGAAGATTTAATGAATCTTTTACAAGGCGCTCTAAAGCATAACATTTGCTAGCTCGACAGTAGGCTTGTTTGAATTTAAAATGTCTTGAGGCAAAATTCTAATAATCGTCAATAGGTACTCCTACATTCATCAAACTATGTACACATTACAAGTTTCAATAGTGATGTAGGTGTTATTTTTATAGAAGTCAATTTGTCATATAATAAACATGACATTTTTTTTTTAACTTTATTTTTGGCAATCAATCTTTTAGATTATTACTGCCATTGTCAAGTAATTAATATTATTTCAAGTTCTTCCATTCCATTTTGGCAACCAGTCTTCTAGTAGACCATCACTGCCATTGTCAAGTGAGTATCGATATTACAAGTTTCTTGATATAATTTCAATGAACTAACAAGATGGTGGTCAACTTGTTAGAACTTTCCATGGAATTTTTGTGGCATCTCAGAATTCATGGTCCGTGATATTATTTTCCATTCACTTCACTTATGCACAATAAACAAACTATATTACATAAATCACCACCAATTTTACACAATATAGAGTCAAGTAACACAAGATTATGAATAAAAAATAAAATACACTACATGACAGACCGAGATCCCGCCAAAAACTCAACATGACATTTACATTCCTATAAAAATGACAATGTCATTCTAATACACCACCTTGGACCATATATGTATGTATGTAGCCATAATATTTGCCAGCGATGAGTATCCCAGTGCTTTTGTAACAATCAAATGAATCGTACAGTTTTCGTCAATATTTTTGAATATACCTATGTGTTTATTTTTGCGCGTAATATAGTTACGAGTTTAATAGAAAACAAAGTTAAAATATTCTTATAGAAATCTAATATTTATTATGCTTAAGTTATCTCATTGTTATGCATATAATATGTATTTAAATCTACATTCGTTTTCTACGTAACTATATTCATTGGTCAAAAATTTTGAATTGTAACATTAATCAAGTCCAAACAGAATAGTCGCTACTTTTCAATTGTTTCCACTTAAATTCGATCCTTCACCTCTAATAAAAACTATATAAAACCATCAGGAATCTTTAAAAAATGACTTTACTCAGAATCGTGCATGGCTAATGATTACTAAAAATGTATTTTTAATGTCTTCTGATGATAGCATATAATAAATATTTGATTTATTTAACTAATAAAAAAATATCAAATCCCGAAACGTCAATTTCGGTCGGCCCTAGCGGTAAAAGTCGATCGATTGAACACAACTCGGCTCATTTCTCTATAAGTATTACAACACCTCTCGACGGATCATGAGGCCCTGCTCATTCATATCGGTTTTATTGATTATCGGCAATATATTTGATTTTAAAAGTTTAATTTTTTAGTTAAATATGTTGTTTTAGTTTAATAAAATAATTTATTACATTTCTATAGTATTAATTTTGATCTGATTAATAGGCGATGATATTGATAGAAAAAATCATTTTGTAATTAAATACTGCACCCTGATTATATAGCAGAGAAATAAGAAAATGGGTTAAATTGAGCATTATCGTTCGATTAAATAATAGTAGTCTATTCTACGTTCACATATAGACAGTAAAACTCTTCATAATGAAATTCAAGGTACCGAGCATTTCTAAAGAGTTTTCGTTATACGAACAAATAAATGGTTTTGTAGTAAACCAAACAAATTGAACTAATTTCTACGTTATAGAAAGTTTTTCTTTAAAACGAAAATTTTAATTAATAGATGCATTAATTACACCATTTTAGTGTTTCTCGGTATATTCAGGATGGAAATAGCGTTTGTCTTCTTCCAGGACACAGGTTTATTTATTTCTTTATCAACCATTCATTGCGTTCCATCCAATAACTTGTGACAAACAGACAAACTTACATTCGTATTAATATTTATGTTATAATGGGAATTACATTTATAAATTGAAACTATTTTGCTTAAATAACCGCAGTTTCCTTCACGCGAACATAACAGACGCATATCGTAATTCATTTGCAAGTACTAGAACTTCATAAAAATATCCCGGGAGAGCCGATCCATTCATGCTGAAACCAATAATATCTTCAGCTCGATTCCCTGTGATCTTGTGATACATAGACAAAAAAAATCATCGAAATCAGTCAACCCGTTCCCCTTATATATTCAAAAATGCATTTCCTTACAAAATGAATAACAAAATAAATTTTCGTTATAACTTTTTTCTTCGCGATTTTTTCTGATAGTTAAATAATTATTCTGCTATACAAAGGGCAAAGATAAATACAACAAATCAAAAAACATAAAAATCGGTCCAGCCTTTCTTGAGTTATAAATGGTGTAACTAAACAGACTTTATTTAATATCTATATTTATATATACTACTACTATATTTATTATTTTTTAAAGGGATACATATTATAATAATAGTTGTATATTGAATGCAGAATGAAAAAGGGTAATTGGAACGTAAGAGTAAAATAATACATACAATCGAGCATAGCAACCGACACTCACTGTCGAACATTCTATCTCAGCCTGAGAATAGAAACTAGTTATAGGTATACTAGAAATCCCTATTCTCAATGCAGTTGTGATGCGGGTCTTTCCATATGTATTGCAGTTATGTGCTCCTGGCAGTGCAATACTATTAGTAAAAAAAAATATAGAAATATAAAAAAGTTATGATTAAAAAAAAAGTCAAGGCAGACTCATAAATACTGCAGACGGAAGTGAAAACTCAAAACAATGAAATAAATGTGTTCTCTTTTGATTTTTCATAGTTCATCATTTTCATACACTCGGAGCAATAACTATATACATTTTTATATTATATGTAGGTACACAGGCCCCTAGTCTCTAGTTCGAAGCAAGCCGCGCAAACGCAATACGGCCGGTCATGCTTACGTAGCATGTCATGACGCGAAATTATAAATTTATCTCCTGTCAAAAATTCCACTCAAAGCGCCAAAAGAGGTTATCTCACTCCAAAAATTTGAATGAATAAGTATCAAACGTACAAAATAATGCACTGTACAAAGAGCACACGAATCTATAATGATACGTACTTGCATACTTATACATATGCATGTGTGAAAGTTCAAACAAACGGTAACGCACGGCCATTGATATTCGCGATTCGCATTGGCCCGCGGCCGACCACACAACGCGGCGCGACGCGATGCGTATACGATAACTAGGGTTGCACCCAACACCGAGATTTCGTTCTTTTTAAGTGATTTTTTTTTGTAACGCGAACGATGTGTATTGCATTTTACGAAATGAAAATGTGTAACGAAAAATAGATAGCTATAAATGTATGTATATACGTTTTATGTTGTGAGAGAATAAGATGAAAAATGAGATAATCTAATGCACTAGAAATACACAAAGGGAGAGACAGAAACGTACAAATCTATAACATATAAGTTTTTTTTGATCGCTAGTGATGACCGCGCAAAATTTTTTTAAAATTATTCTGTGTTGCGTATTGTTAACATTGTTAATATATATTAAAAGATTATACAATAATGCCGAAAACTAATGTTTACCACCTCAGATTATGACTCAAGTAAACTTTGGGATTTTTTTTTCAATACCATCGATCAGTCGAAGCCCTTATTTATAAGTCTCTGTTTGTTATAATTCGTGGACCATATGTGAGAATATGATATTTATCTACGAAATAGGGATAATATAAAGTGAAGTGGTTTTTATGTTTTATTCAAAATCCTGTGGTATTTTTACTATGGTATTAGTAATATTGGTGGTGTTTTACGTAATATGGTTTGGTTATTGTGGACATGTGAAGTGAATGGGAATTAATACCATGGAGCATGGATTCTGGGTTGCCACAAAAACCCCTGGAAAGTGCTAATAAGAGGGCCACCATCTTGTTAGTTCATTGGAATGATCGCAAAAAACCTGTAATATCAACCTACTCGACAACGGTAGACTTTAATGGCAGATCGGTTGCCAAAACTATTTTTTTTTATGTCATAGCAAGCAAACTGTTCACTGTTAACATGTATGTAAGACGTGCGTTGTACTGGACTTCGAGAATAAATATGATTGAAATTCATATATGTATGTGATTTGAATTGAACTATTTAAATTGCAGATATAGAGTCTTATATCTTGACTTATATTTATGCAAGATTTCAAGACGTCAGATCATTCATTGTTTACAATTCAACATTATAATTATTAATAGTAATTGCGATGATAGAAGGGGGGGAGTCTTTCTAATAAGATATTAAACCATAAACGTATTATTTATTGACAATGTGTACATATTATATTATTACCTATCTTTAAGTCATTGTTTCATTAGTTCCTTATACAGTGTAACTGAGCACTGAGGTAGTAATATGGTGGGTTAAGGTTCCAAATATGTTGCTGATGTCAAACCTCATTTGACACACTGTTAGTATTTATATATCTAATGTATACGTTTGTTACTGTAAGTGGCGTGCGTGTCGTACTTATAATTGTTCTGAAGGTGCTTTCCTATAATTGTGCATGGTCTCACAATTTTATATTTCTTTAATGCAATAAAAAAAAGCATGCAGAGCTGCGAGTCCTGCTTACAATCGTCTTATTATGAACCATTACATAGTATAAAAAAAGTCTGTTTTTTATGTCAAAAGGCGGCAAACGAACAGGTGGGTCACCTGATGTTAAGTGATCACCACCATCCATAGACACTAGCAACACCAGAGGCGGCGCAAGTGCGTTACCACCCTTTTGGGGAAAGGGATTAGGGTAGGGAGAGGGAGAGGAGAAGAGGGGAGGGGAGGTGGGCCTCCGGCGCTCTCACTGACCGAACGAAACGCAACAATGGAAGCATAGTTAGTTCACGTCGGTGTTCTGTGAGAGGGTGGTACTACCCCGGACGAGCCGACCCATTCATGCTGAAACTAGTAATAGCTACAGCGTGGCTCTACCAACTTCAAAACCACCTTCTGTGTGTCTGTTCGCGATAAACTCAAAAACTACTGAACAGATTTTCTTGCGATAAGTAGATAAAGTGATTCATGAGGAAAGTTTTAGTGTATAATTGGTCAAGGATTTTTTTATAGTCAGGGCGGAACAACGTCCGCCGGGCCCGCTAGTATATAATATTATTTTATTTTATTAATTTCCACTTTCAATTTTTATTTGTTAACAATATTTTATAAGGTTATTCATGAATTATATATTCTTTAAATAAGAGCTATTTTTAAGAATCATATAAATATCTGTAATATGTCATAGATTTTATACATTAAAAAAAATCATTCAATATAAATCGCTGAGTGAACGCATAAAAGAAATGTTTGAAGAAAGATTAATGGTTCACATTATTTCTTCCTTTATATCCATTTAACTCAAACGTTGATAAATCAGCGTTACTATAAATTCAAACAGTTTTTAAATAAAAGACAGTTTAAATATGAACAGCGGAAGGAACCGTTGTAGCATTGTTAAGGTGTTACAGTATAGAGAGACACAGTACGGTAACTAGTAGATTTTAGTTAGGTATGTTAAAAAAGAACACGTCATTTTCAAGCGAGTGCTAATAATGCACTTTCGTATCTCATGATACCTAATCATAAAAAAATCGTTGTAAAATGTTACCAGCAAAAACTCAGGTCAACTATCGTTATACGTCGTGTATTTTTACATGTTTTTTTATTGAATTATTTTAGTTTGTCCGCAATTTCACGTGACGATGTGACAATATGGCAGTGGGTTAAAACACGGTAAGCAACAAATACAATCTTAGATTCGATAGCGACATATGTTGAAAGATCGGAGTAAAATTTCTCTTAAAAATAGTAAAAACGCATTTAATTCTAAAGTTACATTAATATCCATATAGCAATAAGTTGTAAAAACCATGATAAGTGAAAGGCTGTTGCTTCTTACAGTTCTTACCAACTATACCAAAGGTATCACAACAGAATACAGTTATTCTACAGTTGGTCTAACAGTTTAGACCCTTGGACTTGTGAGTTAAAGGCAACGCAGCCACAATGTGAAGCCAACTAACTATCCGTTATACCTGTAAGTACGCCCCATTCCGTTAAAAAGGGATATAAAGTTTAGGCTTCACGTATTAATATATATGATTATTCTATATATAGATACAGGCGTGACACGCCGAACGCTTAGACCGATCGCGTCTCTCTACCGTTTGTTTCACGCTCCCGCTTGCACGCTCGGCTCAGGCAGAATGTGACAATGAGTTATGCTCTTTCGTGTGTGCAGCCGGCGTTCATCGATTTATAAGACGTTATCACGTCAAAAATAATACTAATAAAAGTAAGTTTAGGTGGTAACCCTGCGCGTGTTTGCGGTTCGCTGTGTTGAGCGGGGTGCGGGGTTCAGGGGGGCGACGTGCCTGCTCTGTGCGGTCGCGTGAGTCGCATCGCTTCACAAAGGCGCACAGGGCGGCGCGACTCGACGAAAAATATACATTTTTGGGTCGTACTGAGGTGTCAGATTATTAAATGTTTGAGGGAATTCGTAACGCTACATTTCTTGAATTTAACTGTAGATTAAATCATTGTTTATTTATATATAACTTTACGTGTATCTGATGCGTTTTGTAGAATCTTATGAACAATATTTTTTCTTTCCTAAAAACTTTAAAGAATCTTTAACCTATCATGGCTCGGAGTTTCGAGTCTTCATATATACTATTTATTTTTTATTTATTTCGAACTGACTACGCTATTGACCAAGCAAGGTCTTAACAGCTTCACCGGACTACTTCATATAGATGATATTGATAGAAAAAATCATTTTGTAATTAAATACTGCACCCTGATTATATAGCAGATAAATAAGAAAACGGGTTAAATTGAGCACTATCATTCGATTAAATAGTAGTCTATTCTGCGTTCACATATAGAGAGTAAAATTCTTCATAACGATATTCAAGGTACCGAGCATTTATACAGAGTTTTCGTTATACGAACAAATAAATGGTTTTGTAGTAAACCAAACAAATTGAACTAATTTCTACGTTATAGAAAGTTTTTCTTTATGACGAACGACGTTATAAAGAGACACTGTATTTGAACTCGCTATACACTGCTCGTAATTCGCAAAATGATTTCACATCATGCTATGCGAAGATAAAAAATACCATAGACAACAAATATATAGATGTAACCAACGTCAACGAAATAAATCCTAATTTAATTCAAATATGGAACGAAAATTCAAAATGAGAACGCTACGCCGCGTCGGCCTCCCTAATGGGACAAAAGCCGCACAGGTATAATTCATCAGGCAATCGTGCCGGGCGGCCGCGCGGTGACACTGTTGATTAAAATGAATGCTGTCCGACCGGGTGCCCAGGACGCTTATAACTTTACGCGGAATTAATCGCTCATTAGTAACGAACAGTTCAAAATTGGAATAGTTTATGTTTTTTTTTTCTATGGCCATCAAAGAAGTCTTTTGTATTAATATAACATACTACGTATGTATGTTCACGCTTTTGTTATAGTTATTTCGTAGTTTTCTCTCGTACTTAATTCGCGTCGTTATTTTGATAGGTAAACCGATTTTAATGATTACTCGAGGATATGTTTTATGATTCTCTTGGTGAGGTATTATCATGAACGCAGTACTTTAGTAGTGATGTGTGATCAAATAAACAGACAGACAGACGTTTATAAAATTGAATTAAATGTATTTTAATAGTTATTCCAAGATAGCTGCAACACTTTTTTTCACAAAAATTTAAAACGTACAGACACGTTACCATTCATTAACTGTGCATATGCCTCGAAACGTTTTTGGTATAAATTGTTGCTATTGATTCATTGGGAGCAATACTATCTGTTTTAATAATTATGAAATGTATATGAATATTGAAATGGTGAATAGTACAACTGTATAGACGTTGATGTATGTAACACCCAGTGCCAAGTTTTAGTAAAATGGTTAGCAGAAAACTTCCCAATGAAAAAACACTTAGGAGTGCCAACTTTGGTGATCGGAGAAATTAATCCCTGATGTAAATACTGGCAAAGCCCAAGATACGGAACAATAGAAATCTCTGCAGTAGGCTTTTACCCGAGAAGGGGTTCTGGAAATATAAATTAAAAAAAAACTACATACATGTATTTTTACATCTTAAAATTAGGAACATAGCTAAGTAGGTAAGTTTAAGATAAGAATTTAAACCGAAAAAGAACCGTTTATTTGTTTCGAAGAAATACAAGGTTTTTTATTTTATTTATTTATATATACTGGCATCCATTTTATTATGTATATAGGAGAAAAAAAGGTGTACTGTTTCGACATATTTATAAAAGATATAAATGACAATAAATCTCCGTTTTTGGTACTCGTGATTTTTATCATTATTACTTGTCCCTTAAAGAACAATGCAAACTGCTTTTATGGTTTTGGTGACGTCATATCTGAATCTAATAATAATATTATACTATTGAAAGCTTTGTTTAAATTTTCCGTGAGGCGTTTTAGACCAACCATAAAATAATTTGCAAAAATAATGATTATTCTAATTTCATATTACTAACTTCTACTTTACATTCATATCTTGCTAATCAGGTTTGTTCTTATAATCTATAAGTTTATAAGCTTATCTATACTAATATTATAAAATTGGAGGGTTTGTTTGTTTGCTTGAACGCGCTAATCTCAGGAACTACTGGACCGATTTGAAAAATTATTTCAGTGTTAGATAGCTTAATTGAGAAAAATATAGGCTATAACATCACGCTAAGACCAATAATAGTGGAGCATCAATGAAGAATGTTTCAAAATTGTTTTTTTTTCTTTTGAGAGCTTCCGCTGCGTGTTAGTGTTAGCTCAAAGTAACTATTTCATGCAGACAAAGTCACGAGCAGAAGGTAGTAATGTCTAAGTTTATCATAAAGCTTCTATTAAATATATAATGTAAACATGTCTATGTTTATTTGGTCACGTTTTCGCATCGCGCTGGCTCACCGTGCTTAGAAAAAACGCCTCATCGAATGGCGGATGCAGCCGCCGCGTCGCGGCAATTAAATTATTTCGCGTCATCACACACGGAACAACGCTGTTTTGGCTTCAGAAAATCGACAAGCGCTTGTATCGCTGAAATATAAACATATAAGCAAAAATCTCATACTCCAAACAAGTTTTCTACATCATTATGGTGTGTTACGTTTTTTTTAAAGAAAAGTCTTATTCCCAAATTTTATATTTATAACACATGCATATTAAATTTATAGAAAGTAGATAATAGTTGAGGTATATAATAAGCAAGTGGCATTAATTATTTCTGGGGCCATTAAAGTACTTATACCTATAAATATTATGTAACGCTGGTTAAACATTATAAGATACACTAAAAAAATATGATATGAAATTGTATTTCTTAAAAAGACCTGCAAAAATTTTTAGGACGATATATATTTATCTCCCAAGAATAACCCACAATAAGTATTTATATATTTTACATATTATTGTAAATTAATAAGTTATTTACGATACTAAGCTATACGATACTATGTATTGTAGTTTGTATTATATTGTAATAGTATATAGAGTATAGTAGTGAGCTCAATATACTATCATTTTTATTCAATTAAATACCTTAATCACGTTAAGCATTTAATATAGATTAAGATTGCTCTTTACAACATGTTATTTCAATAAATATCTTAGAAGATATCATAGTTTTAAAATTACGCACAAATAGCTTACAAAATTTCTTTGACTAAAATGAACTGTAGATATTAAAGTGACAAAGAATGGATCAGACTTATAAGTCTATCGCGATGTCACTTCTCAGCATTGGTGCGGAGCCGGGACGAATTGCTAGTATTATTCTATTTTTAGTATTGAACTGTAGGTTAACGATATAAAGAAAGAAGCAAAGCAAAGTGCGCTCGCAATGCGGTCAACCGCGCGGACTTTATAATCCCGGGATCGGGTGTGGGGTCATTGTAAAAATTACGCCATAAATCGGTCCCGGGCCGCTCCCGACGACGAGCGCTTGGCGCGGGCCGCCTCGTAAATTATACCGGCCAATGGCGAACGCAGGGCTGTCAGCTTAATAAAAATATAATTACCGCCATTAAAAATTTAATTCCTCACAGCCTTACATTTAGCGAACAAGGATTTTCCCTCGACAAAGGGATGTTTACTTGTGAGGTCATTTACGTCAAAATAGTATATCGCTGAATAGCAAACATTAATTTAATTGTTAAGGTCAATTGGACCTATAATGCTCATTCAAATTTTATTAACCAATTTGATGTCGATAATTAGTTAAGTGTAATTTTTCTGCTTTAGCCGTTTGACCTTCCATCAGTATATTTCGAAGAGCTAAACTAAAGCCAATCTCGTTCTGGGTTTAGTCGCTTTTGATTGTGTTATCACCAGGTGAAATTGTGACAAAACGCTAAGCTGTATAACCTATTGTTTACTTATCTTTAGGCACCAACTTAGGCATAAAGGATTTTATCCTTACATTTTCTCGAATTTTTTTGAGTTTAGTAAATTATTTATATGTCGGTTAAAGGTCAGGGCGAGCAGAAGGCTCGTCGCGTAGTTCTGGTTCCATGGCGATGTAGGTTTTAAATCCAGTATAGCAACAATTAGTTGTAATCGGATTGTGAATACAACGCAATGAGTAAATCGAACAAAGTAACGACAGGCACACCCGATCTCCTTGAACGTCTGCAATAGAATGCCTCGTCCTCAAAATCAGCACTTTAACAACAACCCCCACTCTCGATATTTATGGTGGTAAACTACTCATAGTACTAAATTAACAAAAAAATTTTAAAAATCCTTCATTAGGACATGTTTTTATAAAAACTTGTTATTTTTCATCGGCATAGATTTGATTTCCGCAATGTTCAGATATATTCGCATTGTATCCTTCAACATTCTTTAGACTAATGAAATAAAGTCTTTACAATTTATATGTACAACTTAGATGAAAATATGTACTACTAAAAAAATTGATTGTAACGTCGGTTGACGGATGATAATTTTACGTGATAACGTCATAAAAAAGCATTGATGAAAAATTGCATACTTTTATGCATGTCGTCATTCGACCATAGTTCATTGATTATTTAAAGTTTGAATTTTATTAGGGTTCTCTTTTCAAAGGGTATTATGTTATAGTATCATTGTAGAATGTAGAATGAAAAAGGGTAATTGGAACGAAAGAGTAAAATAATACATACAGTCGAGCATAGCAACCTACTTCACAACCTTTTTTGAAGTCCTTTATTGACAGATGTCAAAATGTCTTTTTTATTTACATGTGTGTATATGTTGTCTAAAATTGAAGCAGTAGTGTGAGTAAGGCATATTTTAATTAATTTAATGTACTTCTAATCCATTTTATATAAAATAAATAGCTTTCTGCGCTTCTCCATATAAACTTTAATCATGCCAAATTTCACGTTCATCCGTTCGCCCCATTCCGTTAAAAAGGGATATAAAGTTTAGGCTTCACGTATTAATATATATGATTATTCTATATATAGATACAGGCGTGACACGCCGAACGCTTAGACCGATCGCGTCTCTCTACCGTTTGTTTCACGCTCCCGCTTGCACGCTCGGCTCAGGCAGAATGTGACAATGAGTTATGCTCTTTCGTGTGTGCAGCCGGCGTTCATCGATTTATAAGACGTTATCACGTCAAAAATAATACTAATAAAAGTAAGTTTAGGTGGTAACCCTGCGCGTGTTTGCGGTTCGCTGTGTTGAGCGGGGTGCGGGGTTCAGGGGGGCGACGTGCCTGCTCTGTGCGGTCGCGTGAGTCGCATCGCTTCACAAAGGCGCACAGGGCGGCGCGACTCGACGAAAAATATACATTTTTGGGTCGTACTGAGGTGTCAGATTATTAAATGTTTGAGGGAATTCGTAACGCTACATTTCTTGAATTTAACTGTAGATTAAATCATTGTTTATTTATATATAACTTTACGTGTATCTGATGCGTTTTGTAGAATCTTATGAACAATATTTTTTCTTTCCTAAAAACTTTAAAGAATCTTTAACCTATCATGGCTCGGAGTTTCGAGTCTTCATATATACTATTTATTTTTTATTTATTTCGAACTGACTACGCTATTGACCAAGCAAGGTCTTAACAGCTTCACCGGACTACTTCATATATACTAAATATTATAAAGCTGGAGGGTTTGTTTATAACATATAATTCACAAAAATGTAAAAAAACTATCAACAAAATATTGAATTGATATCATCAAACAATAAGACTTTAAAAAAAAGTATAGCCATCATGGGACGTCTGGCAGATGTGAAACACATGTGTAACGTAATAAACAACACTGTATACACTATAGAAATGCAAGCTCATTGTGGCAAGAGAGGTTGCGAACACTCGCTTGCGCATGGCATCGCGTCGCCACGGCGTGTATCGCCACGCCAACAATCAGGTTTACCCGCGCCTATAGATGCTTCACATCAAAATATCGAAGTCGCGAGTTAAAGTTAGCGTTAGCACAAAGTAACCATTACACGCGGACGAAGTCGCCAACAGAAGCTAGTTTAATGATAACTTATGAAACTTGTTAAAATGATAAAAAATGAATCTTGTTATATCTGGTAGCATATGCAAATAAAGTTTAAAAATTCACGGATGGCGACACCGAAGCCGGAGCTTAACTGTGTAATCGGTCGAGCGAGCCGACCGACAGCCCTTCAAACCGCGTTAGCACCGAGCCGAGCGCCGCGCCATTATGTAAAATCGGCAAACTACATAAAACATTATGTACCTATTTAAATACTAAATTGTATTTAATTAATGACGTTTTGTATACGACGCATTTCCAGTAAAATAGATAAGGAAATTATATTTAACACTTTAGGACGAATGCTTGTATCAATAGGCAGGTTAATTATCCAGTCATTGAAGACTTAACGACAAATACTGACAAATTTAAAAGTTCTGTATTTCTCCTCGTGACACTTGTAAGCACGTCTTTAGTTTCTTACACCATAATAAATACCCACATAAAGTGTTCATAAGTCATATAGTGCATTACTTCATATTTTATGTCCCAAAACATTACTTGCTTAAAATACATGCAAAAAAGTATAGTTAAAAGAATTGAAATGTAGTATAAATAAATTGTATAAATTAAACCAATGACAAAAACAATGTCTTCGTCTAACGCATGCATCCTTTGTCCCTATCAGGGTCAGAGGCGATATATTGAGCCATCACATAAATTTCAGAGCGGCTAACAAGTCGTCGCGTCAAGTCGGTCCCGGGAAATGTATAAAGGGCACGCACGCATCTCCTCTATCAATGTTGTGCACAAAAAAGCGTAGCCGCGCTATCGCATTGCGGGCGTTCGCCCGACGGCGGAGTACCAGGCTCGCAGCACAGCGCGAGAGATAAGTAATTCTGTGCCGTGTTGTCGGCGGGGGGAGCGACGAGGCGCGAACTACTTAAATATTTAGACAAATAAATGGGTGAACAATAAATGTAACAAGAGAAGCAATAAATAAATAGAAAGGTCTCACTCAATTCCAGGAATCGAGAATGCCACCTGCAATGCACGTGTGAGCTAAGTCAGCCGAATCGGAACTTAACAGCGAAAACCGAACACTCCCGAAGTAATAACGAACGTCACTAACTCACGAGTATCGAGATCGAGCGTAGAGCGCAGCAGAATGCACGACCATTCGCGTCGATGGTCCGATCGGAACTCCTTGTATATTTGTCTTTATTAGAAGATCTATCCACTTCGAAAAACGATGTTTTTATGGAAGGCGTTGTTTATTACAAATTATTTATTTATTATGTATATATATTATTTAAAATAACGGTATTGTAACACGCATAATACCTGCACAATATATGCTACAAGATATATTCCATATATAGAAACAAATACTGCATAAGGCGGATCATTCAATTAAAGTACTCGATCACCCATAACTCTCCAACCAGGTGATTAAACGTTATTTAGATTTTATTATAACTGACAAAAACATAATTTGGCGAACTGTTAATTTTCTAGCTTTGTCTATTGTACAGCTACTACTGTCCATTTCTAGTTTTTACTGTTGTTTTATTACCTCAGTAGTGATTCAATTTTTATTATCTGTTCATTTTTATATCTAATACTTTGCAAATATTTTTTATACGTATGTAAAATAAAGAGATTTACGTAAATTATCTGTCAAAGGGTTTACAAGATGACACGACTGAAGTCGCATCTTTATTCTACAAAATCTTTTGAAAGTTGTAATGTGGTCGTTGTACTGCCACATTCTTATTACATAATGTAATAGGCAAATATCTCCTAGAACCATAATTGATTAAAAACTTACTATACTGTACGCATAATATCGTAACAAAGATGAATAAATGTCAATGTTAAGTATAATATTTTGAATTTGTTTTGTATTAACTTCCTGACTGTACTATGCGCAAAGCCGAATTCAGAGCTACATTCAGAGCGGCCATAAAATTTGACGCGGACTATATTAATGTACAATTTATATTGTACTTTTTGGAAGAATATTAGGATAATATAAATTAAACACTAATTAACTATGATCGAATTTGGATCGCCGCATGACGATTACTGTGATGTAAAAATGTGCTTTTGTGATGAATGTTTTTTTTTTCCTCGAACTGACTACGCTATTGACCCGGCAGGGTCTTCACAGCTTCAC
>MU159204.1:116786-136097 GCA_015888305.1 Antheraea pernyi
GGTGGCGTAACGATAGTATTACATAACTCATAAAATATAAACAATAAATAATAAAAAAAACAAATGAAAAATATAGGTGAACAAAAAAAAATACAGATATAAAACAAAGACAGCGTGTTGTAAAAATTGAAAAGAGCTACACATGTGTATGTCGAAATGCCTCTCACTATCCTGACTACACAGTTACCACCATAATCCTAAGAATGCGTACCGGGTAACAATGTTAGACCGTAATATTTAGTAGCTAATAGTACCGAAAAAAATCCTTATAGTTGCTTACAAATACAACGATTTTTGACGTGTATAATAAATTAAACGAAAGCAAGGTGCAGAAAAAGAAAACAACGTTAGACCGAGCAAGACTAGTTTCACCTCAAAAATATTATCGATAATTTTCACATTGATATCCCATCTCTAGCGACTGTGTGCCCTCGCATGCAATCAGTCGGGGCGAGCCGCGGCGACGCCACTCAACGCCGCTCGTAAACGTTATCGGCTACATCGTAAAAAAGTACGTAAAATGGCGAGCGTGCTCGCTCCACGGCCTCGCTCCGCGTCTCGCCGCCGGCAGTCGCTTGCCAACGCGGCCCGCCATCGTCTTTAACTGTTCACAGGAGGGTAACTTTGGAATGGGTACTTCCTAATATGTCTTATATTTCTGTGTATATTCTTTGACTGTTGAACTGTGGCATTAAAATTAAAAATTATATGTAACGCATTATATTCATAATCACTACACATTATACAATAGAGTCCTTGGCAACGTCTGTCTGTTCGCGATAAACTCAAAAACTACTGAACGGATTTTCATGTGGTTTTCACCAGTAGGTAAAGTCATTCATGAGGAAGGTTTAGTTATATAATTTGTCAATTTCTTTTTATTATCATGGCGGGAGAACTTCCACCGGGCTAGCTTAGGTGGTAGAGCAACGCTGAAGATATTACTAGTTTCAGCATTAATGTGTCGGATCGCCCTGGGTAGTACCACCCTCTCATAGAAAACCGACGTGAAGTAACAGTGCTTGCATTGTTGTGTTTCGTTCGGTCGCCGGAGGCCCACCTCCCCTCCCTCCCTCTCCTCTCCCCCTCCCTCCGTTACCCCCAAACAAAGGCTGGCACTTTCGACACCCCTGGTGTTGTTAGTGCCTATGGACGGTGGTGATCACTTAACATCAGGTGATGTTCGTTTGCCTGCTATGCCATAAAAAAGCTTACAATCTACATAAATAAAAGAACAACTGACTAACATAGCACAGACCAAACTGCATTAGGGTTAAGGGCCGTAAAAAATTGTAGACGGGGCTTCCTTCTACAGGGTGAGTATATTAAGGAAGGATTTTTCAAAATTCAGCCATTAAAATTTAAAATTTTCTTTTATTATTCAATAGGTTTTATTTTTTTGAAAATAGACAACTGATCTATAAGAAATTGTTAGTTACATATATTTCTGTAGGATTTTAGAGTTAGGGTTTTTAAAACGATGCCATCACAGTTAAAATCTATCGAAGACTGTATATAAATAAAAATGTGAATTAAACAAGGTCGTTCATGTACACTTTTATTTGGCATTATTTTTTATAGTATTATCGCTACTATAAAGCATATTTTAAAACAACGAAGATATACTTGATCCTCAGTACATATATAGAAAAAAAAGAGTGTGGCCGGTCGCCATGCAACGTAATTTACAAATTATAAGAAAGTACCAGGCTGTCAGAGCTCGAGTGAAAGCATATTAATCTGAAAATCTCATATAATATGACGTAAAGAAAACACGTAAAGGGCGCGAATGTTATCGTAACGGCACGCCGTATTACAATTTACATAGAATAATAAACATGGGTTTGATTGTGCCGGTAAAACGGTATGCGCTCTCTCATAAGGACTGATAAACTGGAATTGGATCAAGAGGTATTTTGCATATAGCTATTTCAAAATATGTTTTTTTTTCTGATATTATTGCACTTTTTATTTCTTTTTGTTATGTTAATAAGTTAAATAGACACCTTTATTGACTACTTTTCGACGGTGAGTTTTTGTGAAAACCGTAAACATTATATCCCAATTTCAGCATTTTTACATATAAAATTCCTTAATCAATTTTGGTCTATTATTTTTGTAGGTACTTATGGGGTGTCACTTGGATGGTTCTTAGCTATAGATGGACCCGAGAGGTGGTTTTTTTGCTAGATTTAGATTTTTAAACTTTTTTTTAGTATATATTTTTTATTTCTCATATACAAAGACACATTTTAATTTCAAGTGTTCAACATTAAAGTATTTTTTGTCTATGGAATTTTTGAGGCCTGTGGCAATGTTACTTCTATCAAGTTTGAGAGTTAATTAAAGAAATCTGGTATTATGAACAAAAAGCAAGCTTATTGTATAGTGATAATAACCTATCAAACTAACTTCAAAGCTAATTGCTGTTATCTAATATCACACACCTACGTGGTGTCTAGTCGCCTATTATCAATCTAATAATATTTATAAACCTACCTACTCTATTTATTTTATATATCTTCGGCGTCTATAATTATACTTCTAGAAAGGAATAAGCATGACGAGGCATATTTTAAAATACATTACTGTAAATCGAGTAGAACTGGTAATAAATTGGCAAACCTGCACTCTATCCCGGGGGTTAGAAGTTATCAATTTGGACCGCCCGCGGCGGGGCGTTCTCTGCCATAC
This sequence comes from Antheraea pernyi, assembly GCA_015888305.1. Classification (NCBI taxonomy): domain Eukaryota; kingdom Metazoa; phylum Arthropoda; class Insecta; order Lepidoptera; family Saturniidae; genus Antheraea; species Antheraea pernyi. Next base: position 119,481 of record MU159204.1, read on the forward strand.
GGATGGCTTTCGCGCCAGCTGAACGTTAAGCGTGTCCTCCCTGTAGATAACCGGGGACTGCGGTTGAAAAACGTTAAGTACTCGTGTACCGAATAATGGCCTGGGTTTTGGCGCGTGTGAAATTAATTTATGTGGATTTTATATATACATTTGTGAAGTTTCTTTACTTTTAAAGTTTATTTTATATCATCTATGCATATAAAAATGTATGTCAGTAATACCGTTTGATCGATCATTATGTATATTGATATATGTAGTTGTTTTCTTTTCATGGTCAAAGTTATTATGTAATTAATTTTATTATAACGTGCCAGTATGCTGGTTTTTATAATTATGAAGTTTTATATTGTATTAAAAAAAAGAGAGAATGCTGGGATGAGAATGATAATGGAAGGTTGCAGTGTTCGGATTTGTTTTTTTTTTACTAGAAAGGCGAGATAGCAATATTTATTGGTATAAATGTTTTTTTTGTTCTCGAACTCACTTCGCTATTGGCCTAGCAATGTGATGTATGTACTTGGTTAAGACCGGGGTCTTGTTTGAACTCGCTTATAAAATCCTTACTGTAGTACTTATTTGATTGATGAGGGTGTTACCTTACGGAAATCAATCATAAATACTTGATGGAATCATATTTTGCATTTCTATCTGGAGTTGATTTGCCGCTGCCGCGTCTAACTGCAACAAAAAACGTTTGATTTTATGATATTTGCGTGATATGTACTTGAAGAAGTTTAATCTGATACTAATAATAACGAAACCGAAAAAGTCGCGTAATATTCATCGCCAACATTGATATACAAAAACCCAAGATGCACACTGAACGTCTCACAGCCGGCACATAAAAAAAAGTGCATAATTTTGGATTATGCAGTCATTTCAAATAGTCTCGCGTCGCTTGCGTGCTTGTAAAAACAACTTTAAATCATTCTGGTAAGGTTGAATTTGCAAAGAAGTTTCTCGCATAACTGTAATCACGCATTTATATTGGGGAGTATTGTAGAGTTTTTCTAGCCGGTTTTAAGCGCTACTTTTATTCGAGACTGTGTGTCTTGGGTTTTTATGTCAATGATCGATAAGGGATGGATCAGCCAAATATCAGCTGGCCGCTCTTGACTCCAATGAACATCGTGCTCGTCGGCTTGTCGGTGATGAAGCGCTGTGGGATTCAAGAATGTTCAGTTTAGAGCATCGACGAAAAGTGGCTTGTCTCTCTGTGTTTTACAGGTTACACTTTGGAGAGTGTGCACAGGAATTACATAATATAATTCCATCGTCCCCATTCCATCAGAGGACGACTAGACGCCGTGAGGGTTTCCACCCTTACGTGGTTGATATTCCCGTAATTCGTACGAAGCGATTTGCTTCCACATTCATTATACGTACGGCTAAGGAGTGGAATTCACTCACGGCGTCGTCTTCCCGTCATCTTATAACTTGGGAGTCTTCAAGAGTAGAGTGAACAGACATCTAGTGGGTAAGCGCGATACATCGTCGGCCTCATCGTCACTTACCATCTGGTGAGATTGTGGTCAAGCGCGTACATGTTGAAAAAAAAAGGACAAACCTATTTTCTTTTTTTGTTCGAACTGACTACGCTATTGACCCAGCAATGTCTTAACAGCTTCACCGGGCTACTAAGGCGAGCGCTTAAGGCACTCAGCCGATTTTATTTTGACAACTAGCTCAAGAGTGCACGGCACACCTCGGCTTTGTCTGTTGCCTGATACATGCAATTCGCGATCTATCTGAGCTAACCTAAGCTAAGCTAACTATTCATACATATATGAGTTGTTGAAACATATATGTGTACCAAGCATACATACCTCAACAACTCTTATATATATATATATATATATTTCGTATCGGATAATATTCTAAACTATTTCAGTTTGGACAAACCTATCGTTGGTTGAATTAAGTTGAATCTAGTACTGTGATGTCTAGTCCATTCGCCACACTGATTGGAATAAAAAGTAATACCACCCAATAAATTTTGTGAAGCAACTATTAACGGTAGATATTGGTATTTCACGAGAACTTAGGTAACTTTTTTTTTCTATCTTCTATTGACATAGCAAGGTCTTAATAGTTTCACCGGACTACAGCTTATGTGACGTATTAGAATTAACAATGGGCTATCTTTTTCTTTGTGATTGTGATTTTGTCACAACTTCATACGCGTTTTAAATTAAATTTATGATTTTTTTAACAATATGCGGTTATAAAAATTGTATGTATGTTATGTAACTCAAAACGGTTTAATCAATTCCCATGAAATTTTCTATATAACCCTACGCTATAGAAATAATGAAATACTGAAATTGTCAAAACTACGTATAGAATTTTGAAAAAACAGTTTTGCTTGTTTGTCCCTACTCTAAGGAGATTATATAAACGGGACGTAAGTCATTCTAAAATTTATAGTCTGTTAATATTAGCAGTATATTTGGAAATCCTGAAGTACGTTTTAACCCGTGAACCGGCCAAAATCATAAGGATTTAAGGTCCATACGAACCAATGTAGACCCTATGATGCACTAGTAGTCTTTGGCCGTTTAAGTTTAAACAAATATTGAATTCATTACAAAATATGAACAACAACAAATTATTATACGTAAAATTATAAATCTAAAAAAATAGCTAGATAGTTAAAAGCACGATACGCTATTTTTAGATCAGGGTCTTAAAAATCAGCTGAGGGGTTAATAAAACAAAATAGCAATTGGAAAATAATTACAATATAAAAATCGTGTACAGAACTGCGGATAGAGACTAGTCTATACTTCTATACTATCTATACTTCTATACTATATAATATTATAAAGAGGTAGAGTTTGTGAATTTGTGAATTTGTGAGTTTGTGACGTTGTAAGGGGTAATCTTTTGGAAAATTCTTTCAGTGTTATATAGCTCATTTATCAGGGAAGGTTATAGGCAATATATCATCACGCTAAGACCCATAGGAGCGGAGCAGCAATGAATAATGTTGCAAAATCGAGGTATTTTTTTCCTTTTCAGAGCTTCCGCTGCGTTTTAGCGCAAAATAACCATTCCACGCTTACGTATTACCGCCCAACGAAGTGGGCACGGGTCGGCTAGTTTCTAATAAAAATCTTTATTTACTGGCGAGATTTAAATAAGGGTATACGCTGCATTAGTCCGGTGAAGCTGTTAAGACCTTGCTAGGTCAATAGCGTAGACAGTTCGAAAAAAAATGTATACGGCTGCATGGTTCTAACAAGTATATTCATAACAAGCTGTACCGGTGACTCCACACACACATTTTTTATATAACAATTAAGTTTTGATTTGAAAATGAGCATTTTTTACTATATCTAACATTATTAGCGACAAAATTAATAGTCTGATGACATACAATTCTCGTGTAAAAAAATGTAATCATAAATCACTGGAGGAAAAACAAAAATGTGGTGTTTTTTACTATTCTTAAAAGTATTCCCATTAATCCTTGTACCAGCTGAATAATAGAATAAGCTTCCCTTGAACAAAATTTTACTAGTTAAAAAATAAGTAGAGCCGTCTGCGGGTTAAATTCGGATACATGACAATAACATTTTGAAGTGGAGTTTTTGTCGAGATCTTAGTCTGTCATTTCAAAACCAAAATATACTTTATTCAATTTAGGCCCTGAGATGGCGCTTATGAACGTCAAAGCTACCACCGGTTCGGAAAACAACCCAGTCATCGAGAAGAACCGGCAAGAAACTCGATCTGGTTTATCTTTTTATGTTATATATTTTTACAATAACATAAACATTTATATTCTTTATTAGTAGAAACACAGAGAGGGGCGTCATTTCCAGACGTCACAATCGTTCACATATTAATCCACCCTATAATAAGCCTTTAGATATTAAAACCCGCTTGACATGGTTCCTGAACTCACTATCCGGCAAATGGGTAATGTGTTTTGGGACTTTGTTATAAAACCTAACACTATTACCTAAAAAACTGTTTTTAGACTTAGTGAGTCTGAAGCTGTAGAAGATGTAGTGGCTCTTATATTTTATACATAACTAGCTTCTGCCCGCGACTTCGTTCGCGTGAAATAGTTACTTTGGGCTAACGGTAACATGCAGCGGAAGCTCTCAAAAGAAAAAAAACCCCGATTTTTAAACATTATTCATCGGTGCTCCGCTCCTATTTATCGCAGCTTGAAGATATATAGCCTATCCTCGATAAATGAGCTATCTAACGCTGAATTACGGACCAGTGGTTGCTGGGATTAGTGCGTTTAACCAAAAAAATAACCGAATAAGCTTTATAATATTTTAAATATTTTTAATTTTTACTATATATTTTTTTGAAGGTGGTAGAGCCACGCTGTAGCTATTACTAGTTTCAGCATGAATGGGTCGGCTCATCTGGGGTAGTACCACCCGACACACAGAAAACCGACGTGAAGTAACAGTGCTTGCATTGTTGCGTTTCGTTCGGTCAGTGAGAGCGCCGGAGGCCCACCTCCGTTCTCCTTCACCCTTTCCTTACTCTTCCCTACCCCTCCCTCATACTTAGACTGGCAACGCACTTGCGACTCCCTGGTGTTGCTAGTGTCTATGGACGGTGGTGATCACTTAACATCAGGTGACCCACCTATTCGTTTGCCGCCTTTTGACATAAAAAAAAAGTATTAGTATATACGTAGATAACTACTTTTCTCTCGTACTTACCTCGAGCCGTCATTTAAATTACAATAACTTTTGATAGAGTGGACCGATTTGAATGAAACAAAGGATATGCTTTATTGTGAACAGACAGACAGACAGACGGACAGACATTCCTAAAAAAATATTGAAAAGTATTCTATTACTTATTTCTAGTCACCTGGAACATTTTTTTTTCAACTAAAATCGAAAAAATACAGATGTACATTCGTATTATATGTATAAACTAGCGGAACCGGCAGACGTTGTCCCGCCCTGATTATTAAAAAATCCTTGACTAATTATATAATGAATATAATATAATGAATAATTATAATACCAAAACGTTCCTCATGAATCACTTTATTCACTGGTGTAAATCGCTTGAAAATCCATTCAGTAGTTTTTGAGTTTATCGCGAACAGACAGACAGACAGACGCGGTAGGGGACTTTGTTTTATACTATGTAATGATATTTTGTCATTTGGGTCGATATTTTGTAATAATGGTGGAATTTTACGTTATATAGTTCGGTTATTGCGCATAAGTGAGTTGGATGGAAATAATGCCACGGAGCATGAATTCTGAGATGCCATTAAAACTCACTGGAAAGTTCTTACAAGAGGGCCACCATCGTGTTAGAAAATTGACATTATCGCAAGACTTGTAAAATATCTACTCGACAATGGCACTAATAATCTAGAAGGTTAGTTGCAAAAAAACAACGACCCTCCCGATGAAATAACGGCAGTGAACGATCAGTACCAGCCTGTATCTCCAAACAGAGCGTGCTCACGCCCACGCCCGCGTAACCACAGATCACGCCGCCGTGGTCTGGAGGTAAATTTCGCTCCCGCACACCAGACTAGGCCCCCCTCGGCAGCAGCTCAAGCCTAGGTCCGTTCCCTCGGCGTGAAGCCCTTGAGTACGCTGCTCGCGCGATACAGTGACACAAAATCTTACATCACTGCGACAACATTACACATATCACCTCCACACACGTGCACGCATACACGCTTACACATGCAGGTGGAAGGGTTTTATTTTTTCCCCTTATCAAACTGAAATAGTTTAGAATATTATCCGATACGAAATATATATAAGGGTTGTTGAGGTATGTATGCTTGGTACACATATATGTTTCAACAACTCATATATGTATGAATAGTTAGCTTAGGTTAGCTTACATAGGTCGCGTATTGCATGTATCAGGCAACAGCCAAAGCCGAGGTGTGCCGTGCACCCTTGAGCTAGTTGTCAAAATAAAATCGGTTGAGTGCCTTAAGCGCTCGCCTTAGTAGTCCGGTGAAGCTGTTAAGACCTTGCTTGGTCAATAGCGTAGTCAGTTCGAAAAAAAAAAAATGCAAAAAAACAATTTAAAAAGAAACTTCTTGATATTCATTTTCGTGATTTATTCTTGATATTTACTACTATTTTTTGTTTTTCGAGTTGACTACGGTATTGCCCTAGCGAGGTTTTAACAGCTTCACCGGACTACTAAGGCAAGCGCTTAAGGCACTCAGCCGAATAAAAATGTATGGAAAAAAAAGAAATGTACGGACAGGACAACCAATTTATTAATATAGATAGAAAAGTGTAAAGTAGGATCAAAGACCAGCAGCGGCGATGCCCTCATTCCATCGATCGGGCGGCGTGCGTGCCACCGTGCGGCCGTGGTGTCGCATGTCTCCGCCTAATCCACTTTTAATTTTGATTAATGCTCCCCCCAGAGTACTGCAACATACCGAGATTCAGCGTTCCTAAAATAAAATGTAATTTTTGCTCACTCGGTTACACTTACAGAGAACTTTCATTGGTCGTAACTGGATTATTAACGTATAAGTTACACTTATTTTTGTACTGTAACTTTATTACTGCAAATAAATACCTATAAAATATAGCTCGTCCCCATCTAGTAAACAGTTATAGTGAGATTAGCTTTTGTTCGCTTTATTATAGATTTGATCTATTCCTTAGGAACAATAACGTAATTTCTGGATGAATAGTACCCTATGTTCTCTTTTGTACACCTATATGTATGGAAAATGTAATGATGATTGGTGAAATAATTATGATTCAAAAGCGTAACAAACAAATTTACTTTCGAATATAGAACTAGTTGACACCCGCGACTTCGCGTGAGTCGTAAAATACCTTAACAACATATGTCACGTACAAAGGAAACAATGTAAGCACCACACCGCTTCCCCCACTTGATACATTGCTAAAACATGGTGCTTAAAATAAGTATATAGTTTCTGAGAACTTTATATTAAACTAGCTGACCCGTGCCCACTTCGATGGGCAATAGGCATTATCAAGCTACAACTTTTTTCATATATCTCTCATCGTTAAGGCAGCGTTCGTAAGAAACGTTTTCGTTCGACCATTTTTTCTTCGACTCCCCAGATATTACCCCCTACAATCTCACAAACTTTACCTCTTTATGATATTAGTATAGATAATATAATTAGTTAATATCTTCTGCCCGCGACTTCGTTCGTACGCGTGGAATGGTTATTTTGGGCTAAGACGCCGCGGAAGCTCTGAAAATGAAAAATACCCCGATTTTGCAACATTCTTCATTGCTGCTCGGCTCCTATGGGATCTTAGCGTGATAATAGATATATATATATATATATATATATATATAATCGGACCAATAGTTCCTGAGATTACCCCCTACAACGTCAGAATCTCACAAACTTTACCTCTTTATAATATTATATAAAGATTGAGGTATAGTTATATATTTTTTATTATAGTCAACAACAATGTTTACCGTGATCTGTCAAAGAGTATTGGAGTTTGTGTAATACTAGCGATCCGCCCCAGCTGCGCACGGGTGCAAAGTAGATAGGTCTGTTTTAATGAATGTTTTGAACTACATGACATGTACAATGTATGTAATGTCTTTAATTGGGTAAGGAATTATACTGTATTGCATGAAATAGCTTGGTAAATAACACATAATTATTTTTGTAAATAGATAAAAATGGTTACTGCGCGTTATGCATTATAGATATATATATATCATCGTACCTATTTTATCGATCTTTTTAAGATATACAATTCCGTAGTACATTAATTTCATCTATCTCGTAAGGTTTAGCCAGAATTTGCGATTTATGCGCACAAAAATAGATTTTTTATGACATCACATTACAAATCTTTGGATTTTGCGGCTTTTCTGGATTATAATATGTATGTATTATACATATAAACCTTTCACTTGAATTACTCTATGCTGAAAACTGTTTTAAAGTCCGCTGAATAGTTTAAAAGGTCTAAGGGAACAGACAGCAGAAGGGATTTCATTTTATACTATGTAAAGAAATGTTATGTTGAAGGGGTGTCGAATAACATCATAAGACTTGAGACACCCAAGCCAACCTCACCTGCACGTGGTGCACCCTGCTGAATAACGAACGAGGCAATGGCGAAAGCGGGGTGGCCCTACCTAGAGCCTGACTGGGTCGCAACCACCAAGTATATGTCGAAAAAGCCCGTTATAGTGATTCGCTTCTGCGGGTCGCGTTTCGGGATCAGCCTGTGCATATCTAGCTTTTCGCAAGCCGGCATGACAGCGGCGACCGACGATGGATAGTGTGTCACTCGGTGGTGGCCATTGTTTTTGGATTTTACTGTGCTTACTTACCATCAGGCATAGTACAGTTATTTTACCGTGCTACAATTAAAAAATATATATATTACTTAATAATGTATTTTTTTTATTTAATAGATTCATATTGCTTTAGACTATTATTACCTAATTTATGTGCAAAATATTAATAGCGATTTATTTAATACAGGCAATGTTTCCTTTGTACAAGTTTTTAAGAAATATTTTTAATTTATTATTTTACTGTAAACATTTTTTAAATGATTTTACCGAATAACACGTAGTTTTAAAATTGAAATAGAATAATTTGTATGAGTTAAGAGTAATTACTTAGTAGAAAACACTAATCTCAGCTACAAATTGGAATAGTATCAGTTTAATAAGCGCATTTATGGAAGTTGCGTACAAATGTAACGTGGGTTAAACAGCGTGGTGTTGTATCTAATATGCAAGTATACTTAATCTGCTTTGTTTTTTTCAGGTAAATGTAATATGCACACACGTTTTAGCGGCGTTAATGAATTTACATTGTAAGTACCTACGTAACCATATTTTGTATATAATATACTAATGTTATTAAAAGTAAGTAAAGCATAGAAATAGAATCCACATTGCCTTCCTAAGGCAATAAATACATACTTAGTCTGAATGGACCGGCTAGATCAGTGGTAATCAACCTGTTTTTTTTAAACGGGCCACAAACATGTTTCCTTCATTTCAAATGGAATTAAATTATTTATTTAAAAGAAACACAAAGCAAGCGGAGCTTAAAAAAACTATACAAAAAAATTGAAAACACTAAATTCCCGTATTAAAATCCATGCCAATACCAAACACACATAACTTAGTGGGAGCGTTAGTGAGTTGGGACGGCCGGGGCGGACGCGGCGCGGCTTCCGGGCGCGTTTCCTTCCGGAAATAGGGCCCGTTCCGTCCCGCGCCGTGCGCTCGCCTCTAATGGCGCGTGCTTCTGTAATGTCATGCCACCCTGGTACTGGGAGCTCGTTAGCTCTTGCTCTTTCAAAGACTTTTTTTCTTTACTTTTTTTTACTCATTTTTCCTCGCTCCGTAACTGTTTTCGTGTGACACGTATTTTTTTACGAAAGTGTGCAAATACCACAATGTTTTCATGTGGTTTTTCACGTAAAAGTAATCATTTGAAAAATTCTCATCTCTTTTCCGTGAACAGTTAGTTAACAGAAAAAACTATTATTATATATTAACTTAGCTAGTTGATGATATACTTTGAGTTATGACTTTATTTATAAGTTTCTTGAGGACGTATTTTTTATACATATACTAGCGGGCGCGGCGGATGATGTTCCACTCTGATAATAAAAAAAAAACCTTGACAGATTACACATATACCAAACCCTTCGCGAATCACTCTATCTATTGGTGAAAATCACGTAAGAATCAGTTCAGTAGTTTTGAGTTTATAGCAACAGACAGACGTGGCAGAGCACTTTGTTTTATAATATGTAATGATGTACACATGTAAAAAGTCACTTAAGGAATTTGTTTATACATAATATAATTATTTAAACAATTGCCAATAAATGAACAATGACACACAGTTGATAATACCCGTCTCGGGTCATTCCGAGTTTCTATCGGTTCGGAATTATTTGCAAGCACGTATGCCATCCGTCGTGAGTTGCGAAATGCTTTGTGCTGCCAGTGTCATAAAAGGGTAATTTAATTAGTTATAAATTCCACTTGCAATTCTAAATAATACACTAATACTTTGGTAAAACCTTAAGATGGTAATAACTGGGCCCTAGGATTTCACTTGCGTTTAATTTTTGTTATCGTCAATACCGAAAATACACAGCGTACCTCACTGCTAAAACTGGAATATTATTTCGTTCTCGTTTAGAATATCTTCTGACGTACACTTTCTATGATAAATGCTCCGCTCCTAAAAGATCCAGTTGTTAGATACAACCACGATCTTCTGGAATGTGATTTGTAGTTCTAGAAATTTGAGCGTTTAAATAGATAAAAAACAAAATAATATCTTTAACCTTATTTTGTTCTAATTGAAGATATTACTGTGGCAACTAATCTTCTAGATTATTACTGCTATTGTCGAGTGTATAATAATATTACAAATGTCTTGGGATAATTACAATCTTCTAACAGGGTGGTGGCTCCCTTGTTAGAACTTTCTTGGGAGTTTTTGTGGCATCTCAGAATTTATGCTCCCTGGTATTATTTCCCACCAATTCACTTGTGCACAATGGCCGAATTATATTACGTAAAACGCCACCAATATTACAAAATATTGAGTCAAGCAATATAAGATTATGAATACAATATAAAAACCACTAGATGACAGACTCAGATCCAGCCAATAACTCCAGAGAATATTTTGATACTTTTGTAAACTTTAAGATTAATTAAAAACTTGGAAACGGTAAAAACACCTTTATTTATTGTGTTTTGTTGTTTATTACTTTGATTATTTTTATCTACAACTAGTTTCTGCACGCGATTTCGTCTGTGTGGAATAGTTACTTTGGGCTAAAGCTAACAAAAAAAAACCATATTTAAACATCCTTCGCTGGTGCCCCGCTCCTATGGGTCTTAGCGTGATGATAGATAGTCTATATATAGCCATTCTCGATAAATAAGCTATCGAACACTGAAGGAATTTTCCAAATATAACCAGTAGTTCCAGAGATAGCGCGTTCAACCAAACAAACAAACTCTCCCGTTTTTATATAATTTTAGTATAGATTCAATGCATAATAATAATAATTAGCATGGCGTGACGCGGCACATACGGCGGTACAGATACGTACTATTGCAACAAAATTACAGGTAAAATTCGGAAATTGGTATCATTGCAGAGTTAAACGATAGCAGGCCGAATAATGGTTCGCCCCTCGGTTCTCACCCTTCCCTAGGATCAACAATTGTTGACTCGACGTTAGTGGGTCGTACTGATTATGCGTACTTTCCGGAAATCTTTACGTGAATGTCTCACCAACTCCAGTTTAAAAAAAAAATCATGAATAGTAGTTTTCATAAGACATGTTCGTCAATTTTTGATGCCAACTTCTTAACTCAGGTATGGGATGAGATCTAACTCAGAAATGTGAAATGTTAGAAGTGGAACTCCTGAACGTTATGAAAATGCAAGTAAGTCACGTAGTGGAATTTTTTTTTCGAACTGACTACGCTATTAGCCTTGTAAGGCCTTCACAGCTTCACCGGACTACGTATATATTTTTATGCAATGCCATATTAAAACCCACATAGTAGTTATATAAAGTATATATCTCTCTTTTTTCTTACTTTTTATAAATATTTGAATAACAATGTGTTGTATCTGAATTATAATCATAGTTCAATTATATATGTACATATATGCATATATAGGCCGTCAGTTTTAGTGGTTGTCCAAGTTACGCAAATAATCCCGTTGCAAATTGCCATATCTTAAAATTAGAATTAAGTTGAATGTTTAATAAATTAGTCACTCTGTAAGTTACTTCATTTACATATTTTAACGAAACGAATTTCGTTCGATAGATTCCCAGGTAAAGGCAAGTTGCAATAAGAGATAAAAACAGACAAAAGTTGCAAAAAACACAGGCATCGTCTGAGCGGAGCGTGGGTGTCGTTAATAAATAAATCGTCATGATCGGTAGGCGCACCGCTCGTCCGCGTCCGGTCGCGTCCGTCTACAAATCTTCCGTTTCACTCGGGCCCGGCCTCCGACCTGTGACGAGAGGAAACAGCACGCTCCAAAGCACGCGGCTGCGTGATACCGGCTACTCCCGAAATAGACCCCCCGCGCGGGGTGCCGCGGCCGGCCCATCGACGTGCTTTTAGTATGCTGCGCGCATGCGAACCGCCCGCACCCTTCTGTACTCTTAGTACGGGAAATACGCGAAAATATTAAAATAAAAAAACCCCACAAAAAAATAGACTATGATTATTTAAAACATTAATTAAAAATGGTCGCCATACTGGCCAACCCGAAGTGGAGTGAAGACCTCACCATCCACATGATAATTGAATACGAGAAACGCGAATATCTATGGAACCCCGTGTCGGAACATTACAAAAACAAGAAAATACGGGAACAGGGTTACGTCGAGATAATAAACGCTTTAAAATTAGTCGACGTGACAGTTAAAGAATTAAAAAACAAAATAAAGAACATACGTTCGTCGTACAGCGTCGAACTGAAGAAGATACGAGCAGCGAGGAAGGCCGGCGCGCATGCGTACAGACCCAGCGTCACGTGGTTCGAACACGCAGACAGGTTTCTGCGGGCCATCGTCACACCGAGCTCCGTGAGTATTCATTTTGTTTGTTTACAAACCTACCCACATGTTTATGCGCGCGAAACTAATTAAAATTGTTCCATAGGTCGACAACAGCCTACTCGAGATACCGATGAGCGATGACAGCGACATAGTGCAGGATCTCACCGAACGCAAATCTCCGGAGAAGAAAAGTCCTCGGAAACGTCGGAACTCGACGCGTTCGTCTACGCCGTACGTTCTGAACACGCCTTCGCCGCGGCCGAGTACGCCGTTCGGGATGAATTCGGCCTCAGTAAGCCCCTTCGGTATCCTCCCGCCGTCGACGACCGCGCCATTTCTCAACCCACCCGTCGGTATAGCGACGCCATTAACCGCATCCCTCGCTACTATTTACCCAATTCCAACAAAACAGAAAAAAAGTAATTCAGACAGCAACGACCACACCGATTTACCTCAGGATTTGAGCCAACATTCGGAGAACGGGAACGATTCGAACGAATTCGAAATGTTTGGCAAATTGATATCGAGTCAGTTGCGAAAATTGCCGCTCAGTTTGGCCCTTGATACTCAATTGAAGATACAAACTTTGGTGAACGCTGCAAGGATTCAAGCTGTCTACCAGCAGTACAGTTACGCAGGGCCGTCCCAAGAGGCGTTGTCCGTCCAGGCTTTGTCTAACGGTATACTAGCTAGTATGTCTCAAGGTACCTTTGGATCTCGATCTGGATACAGACATGAATCGCTCGACGACTTTGGAAGAGATATAAAAACTGAATACTCCATTGGTTCCGACGCTGAAGATTAAGAGAATAAGAAACAGTCCTGAATTATTTACATTCGACTCGGGTACATTTTGGGGTACCTCGTAAATCTTTAAAGATAACTATCGAAAAATATATTTTGCTCATGTTTAAAGACTTTACAACGCAATACGAAAGATTCCCTGAATAAAAATAAACATGTAGGTATTGTGCGTTTATCAATGTTTTAGATGATTTTAATGAATGTTATTGATGTTGTAGATTATTAACCGTGAATATACAGACAAATAATGATTACGAAGTACAAAAAAAAAACTGTTCTATTAATTCGGTGTTACTAGTCATAAAAATTACATTTCGTAGAGATCTCGATGTTTGGCTGTGTTTACGTATTTTTTTTTAAACGAAATTAATATAGAAAATTAGTTACCTTTATTTTTAATTTAATTTAAGACATAGTTAAGGATGCATATAACATGACCGTTGCCAAGATAACGAATAAAAAAACGAATTTATTTTATGTGATAGATTGGCGCGCCCGTTTAGGAAAATAAAAAAAAGACGCGTTGTCGTTTTCGTAGTGTTTGTTGTCTTGTTGTGGTGTTCTGAATAAATTGTCTCGTATTGTTTTTTTATTTTTCTGTCCGGGCCGCTTGGGTATTCACGTCGCAGTGATTTAATGCATGCACGAATAGTATTAAGAAATATAAAATACCTCATTGTAGTGATCGTACTATTTATATAGTAGATTTAATTATTAATGGAAGTATATTTTATCTGTTGTTCATGTGCCACATATAGATTGTGAAATGAGATGTGATTTATTGAAGAAATAAATATTTTATAAATGTCATGATTTTTTTTAATTCGATTATTGAAGTTATACTTCTCTTGGCGCGTTAAGGAAAAATGATGAGAGAAAATTTTTAACATGCGCGCGCAAACCGTCACGAAAAACCGACACCCTGAAGTTAACTATAGTCAACTTTTTCTATTGTTAGTGCCGTTTTATCTACAAACGTAGAATAAGGCGAAAGATAAAATTTTTGAAAAGATTTTTATCTTGTTACGCCAAAGAAGTATAACTTCTAACGCGTGTACATAAGTACACACACACTTTTTTTCGATGAAATCTATAATACATTGTAATCCCAACTTTACATAATATAAAATGAAGTCGCTTCCGCTGTCTGTCTGTTTCCTTAGATCTTGTAAGCTATTCAACGGATTTTAATAGCAATAGATAGAGCGATTTATGAAGAATGTTTATATTTATAATACAAACATATTATAATAGAGAAAAGCCGAAAAATTCAAAGATTGGTAATGTGATGTAACAAACATAAGTTTGTGCGCTTAAATCGCAAACGCTGGCTAAACCTTACGAGATAGATCAACCACAGAATAGTATGTGGTACATATGTTTTTTTTTTATGTCATAGGAGTCTAACGAACAGGTGGGTCACCTGATGTAAGTGATCACCACCGTCCATAGATACTTGCAACACCAGGGGAGTCGCAAGTGCGTTGCCAGCCTGCGTTGGGGGGAGGTAGGGAAGGGAAAAGTGGAAGGGAGGAGAGGAAGGCAAGGGGAAAGTGGAAGGGGAGGGGAGGTGGGTCTCCGGCGCTCTCACTGACCGAACGATACGCAACAATGCAAGCACTGTTACTTCACGTCGGTTTTCTGTGACCCCTCTCCCTTCCCCACTCCTCTCTTCGAAACACAGACTGGCAACGCACTTGCGACTCTTCTGGTATTGCAAGTGTCTATGGACGGTGGTGATCACTTAATATCAGTGACCCACCTGTTCGTTTGCCTCCTATGATATAAACCAAATAAAAAACTGCGGTGACAGTCTAACGGTACTCCCATACCTGCGTGTATCGGCACGAAGTTTTGTCTATGGTCACACTAAATGCAGATAAAGACATTACCGTGATGCTTTACGAACTATCGGGCTGCGTGACGATAGACGCAGTACGATAACTGGGCTGGCGGTTTTTACACACATCAAAGGAGTTTAACGGACGCTAATGTCGAGTCATTGGAATGACACAGGTGTGGCAACGTATAATCTGCGCCTTTATCGGAATGTTTATTGACGTTAATTTTAGGGCGACAAGTATTTTCTGTTTTTATGAAAACGTGTTTTTTTAGTTTTTTTTTAAACTATTATTTATTTTTCATTTTTTAGTTAATTTTTTTTTTCGGATTATTGCATTGTCATCGACCTTTGACAGGTGTGCAAAGTTTGAATGAAATCTGATCGTTCAAAGTAGGACAAAATCGAGCTCAAAGGGGTCGGTTACATACATACAGGTGAAGCTAATAAAAGCATGTTAATAAACGCAACTGAAAAAGCATAGCACAACACGTTCATATTTGATTATCCATGTTTTGATTCAGAAGTTTTAGTCATAGCCCGTTTATTTTTTATAGACTAACAAGTGATACATTGAGTTATACAGTGCCAGAGACTACGTTTTGGTATTGAATTTGACTTAATCTACACTATAATTGAAATGATATAGGTGTGTTATTGTACGCGCATCACACAAAAACTGTTAGATAGATTATAATAATTTTTGAAGTGAAAACGCTTTGACCTTTGAGTGATTTAAAAATAAATATTTGTTAGCGGAAAAACTTATGGGTTCGCGTCACCGGTAACTTCAAAATGCTCGTAACGTACTGTACTTGCGCCAGACTGGCGATGCTCAGGGTGAAATCTATAGAGCGTACTCAGCCTTATCTTATCCTTAGCTCAGCTTAAACTCTACTAAGCAGCTACTTAGCGCAATCTTAGATTCCGAATTTATAGTCTCATTACGCTAAGTTTTTTTTTCGAACTGACTATGCTATTGACCTAACAAGGTCTTAACAGCTTCACCGGACTACTAAGGCGAGCGCTTAAGGCACTCAGCCGATTTTACTTGACAACTAGCTCAAGGGTGCACGGCACACCTCGGCTTCGGCTGTTGCCTGATACATGCAATTCGCGACCTATCTGAGCTAACCTAAGGTAACAACTATTTATACATACTGGTGGGCGCCCAGAGGTAGACATTCGACCATAGTTCATTGATTTTTTAAAGTTTGAATTTAGGGTTCTTTTGTCAAAGGGTAATGTTATAATATCTTTGTAGAATGTAGAATGAAAAAGGGTAATTGGAACGTAAGAGTAAAATAATACATACAGTCGAGCATAGCAACCTCCTTCACAGCCTTTTTTGAATTCCTTTATTGACAGATGTCAAAATGTCTTTTTTATTTACATGTGTGT
>MU159204.1:142147-210678 GCA_015888305.1 Antheraea pernyi
TATAATATATATATATATATACATACCCAATTAGTAAAAAAGTGTTATTTTGATATTACATACAGATACTTCATTTTTATTAAATGTATAGATATGTTATATATACATACACAGGTTACAACAATTTTTAGTGGACGCACAGAGAGGAGTCAATTCCAGACGTCACCATCGGTCACGTATTGATCCACTCTGTAATAGCCTTTCGACACTAAAACCAGCTAACTAAACTAAAAGACAACAGGATAAAGGAACTGGTGGGTTTAACCCACGTTAAAGTAGTTTGTATTACCGTTTAATATGCTTCTTTATTATTTTATTCTTTATGATTTTTGCAACTAATCTTCTAGAATATTACTACCATTGTGCAGTAAGTACTAATATCACAAGTGGCTTGTAATAATTTCAATGCTGTAACATGATGGCGCGGTGGCACCCTTGTTAGAACATTCCAGGGAGTTTTTGTGGCATCTGAGAATTCATGCTCTGTGGTATTATTTTCCATCCACTTCCTTTGTGTACAATAACCGAACTATATTCCGTAAATGCCACCAATATTACAATATTACTAACATCCTTTTTTTTTTTAACGTGGGGAAATCCCTTATGGATACGCCACCCTCCCGGGGGAGAGGGTGGGTTATGTCCGAGTCGCACGGACTAAAACCCCACGGTGTACGTCTGCCGCTATAGTTGGGGCGGCACGAGATCTCTATAGACTTCATCGTGCCGCCCCAGCGGTTGGCCCAGTAGCGAACGCGCCGCCGCCGGGCCCCGTCTTGTTAGGAGACAGCCGGGTACACACCGGCCGTCTCCTCCTTCCGCCGGACCTGTGCAATGGGAAGATGTGTCCCCCGACCCATCCTCCCCGGTCCACCTGCCAAAAAATAACCAATATGCTTTTATTATCGGAACAACTTTTGGTGTTAATTTTAGCACAACAAATAGTCACAGCTTTGTCGCGAAGATATGACAAACCATCTATATTTACCTTCTATATCTATTTATACATTTAATAAGAATGTAAATCTAATGTGTACCTATTAGTTTTTTGTGAAAAAAAATTGTTGCAGGTTTTTTTTTATATAGGAGGCAAACGAACAGATGGGTTACGTGATGTTAAGTGATCACCACCGTCCATAGACACTTGCAACACCAGGGGAGTCGCAAGTGCGTTGCCAGCCTGTGTTGTGGGGGAGGAAGGGAAGGGGAAAGTGGAAGGGGACGGGAGGTGGGTCTCCGGCGCTCTCACTGACCGAACGAAACGCAACAATGCAAGCACTGTTACTTCACGTCGGTTTTCTATGAGAGGGTGGTACTACCCCGGGCGAGCCGACCCATTCATGCTGAAACCAGTAATAGCTTCAGCGTGGCTCTACCACCTACGACAAGGTGTCTTGGATGTCATCAAATACATTTTAATCATTTTTAGAAATGTCTGTCGGTCCGTCTGTCTGTTTGTTTCAACACGCATCACTGCTAAAGTACTGCATTAACTATAAAAGCTCACCAAGAAAATGATAAAACATATCCTCACACGCGGGCACCGCTAGTAAAATATATAGACCTGTAATAATTTAGCTTCTGCGTAATAGGCTGTAACTGATCAGTATACATCTGAAGACACGAAATTTATCTATACTTCTATACTAATATAATAAAGAGGTAGAGTTTGTGAGTTTGTGACGTTGTAAGGGGTAATCTCAGGAACTACTGGTCCGATTTGGAAAATTCTTTCAGTGTTATATAGCTCATTTATCAGGGCTGGTTATAGGCTATATATCATCACGCTAAGGCCCATAGGAGCGGAGCAGCAATGAAGAATGTTGCAAAATCGGGGTATTTTTTCCTTTTCAGAGCTTCCGCTGCGTCTTAGCGCAAAATAACCATTCCACGCTTACGTATTACCGCCCAACGAAGTGGGCACGGGCCGGCTAGTCTATAATAAAACCAGAACTGTTATCGCGAGTGTTTATAGAGATCTGGGATGGCCTGGTTTAACCCTCAAACCGGTATTTCCATAACCCCATACAAGGCAAACCTCTAACCTGGCTGTTATTGCTCGTTCTTTGTAGTGCACCATCACATATACGTTCATACATTTATTACTGAAATTAGCTGGGCTCGTGACTCCGTCCGTAAGGACGGTGGAACCTAATATAAAAAAACACTGACGAATAAAATCCTTTGAATATATTAAGTCCATTTACTTATCTTCTTTTCTCTCGCACTTAAGTTACGTCGTCATTAAAATTATAATAACTTTTTATAGACTGAACCGATTTTAATGAAACCAAAACTTAATGTTACTTGACGATATGTTTTATGATTCTATGAACTATGAAAGCACTTTAGCAGTGATGCGTGTTCATAAAAACAGATAGACAGACAGACATAAAAATGCACGATACAGTCCTTACCGGGCAGTAGTTTTATTAATCGACCCACGTCTCCACTGTAGCGGAGGCAAGTTGCTTCCTTTCATTAAAACAAGATCATCTAATCTGGTAGGTTCATTTTGTGAGGTAGGTATTGAAATGACTGAGGTTAGGGTGAACATGTGACATGATGTGGACACTAAAGGAACAGCTTAGATTCTCCCGTCTACTCGGAATACGTTTCACTTGCAGTAGGATATTTCGTTCCATTACCGATGCATATTACATGACACGAATATGGGTTCTGTATCAGAAATGAGAAAGGATATCGGGTTTTTTTCTGTAAAGTAAACTATCTATTTACCTACCTACAATAGGGATTACAATGTCGTAATAGTTCGTTTCTATTTTCCACTGTAGCTTTTGTTCACTCGTTTTACTTACGGGACAGTGAAAGGGGGTTGCCGGTGGGAGAGAGAAGGGGATATTATGTGTGTAAGTGCATTGAGCATGGCCAGCGGGACGGCTCGCCGCCCTGCGGTTTGTAACTTAGTATACGAGGACTAAACAGTTTTGATACTTTCTCTTTTAATTATTTCTCTTATAATTATGCAAATGATATTTATAAACCTCACAGTTCATTGGAGATATGAAAGATATATAAACTTGAAATTAGGTTTTCAAGAATTTTTGCGCATTACTGCCTATACTATAATAATATTATAAAGAGGTAAAGTTTGTGAGTTTGTGATGTTGTGGCGTTGTAGTGGGTAACCTCAGGAACTACAGGTCCGATTTGAAAAATTCTTTCAGTGTTATTTAGCTCATTTATCTCGAAAGGTTATAGGCTATATATCATCACGCTAAGACCAATAGGAGCTGAGCATCAATGAAGAATATTTCAAATCGGGGTTTATTTTCTTTTGAGAGCTTCCACTGCGTGTTAGCGTTAGCCCAAAGTAACTATTCCACGCGAACGAAGTCGCGGGCAGAGGCTAGTGAGACATAAATGTTAATTTTTTTTTTTATACATCATATGTTTTAGCGTTTGACATTATCGCATCTGATGTTATGTGGTGTGGTCCAAGATGGTAAACACGCTAAAGACAGAGGGGGTCTGGCTCCAAGTGGAGCTATACACCAACTGGTGCTTGGTGACAGATTCTCAAATTGAGCATGGTAGCTCGTCAGGCGGACTTATATGAATACCGTACATTTCTTTCATGAAAAGATTTGAGATTATGAAGTAGTGTTTTACTTGGGTGAGTGCTTTTAGTGAACTGTCCGTGAATCTCTTTTATATATTATTTAGTCAGTACATATGTTTCTTTGGTTTATATGTGTTACAGTTTATGTATTTTTTAAATCTGCGATTACCCTCGTGTCCTTTATGTCCACAGTGGCGGTACTCACTTGCCACCAGGTAACCCGCGCGATCGTTCGTAATATATCGTTCGGATCGTTCGGAAATAGTATCTCCCACATAAAAGAATGTAATGATAAAGTAGAAAAGTGGTTTCGCAATTGCGTCCTTATACATTTATGTAACAGTGCATCAAATGATAGATGAACTTGCGGGGTGGTAGGGTTTTACAGCCTGACTGGGTCGCAACCACCATGTATATGGCGAAAAAGCCCGTCATAGTGATTCGCTTTTGCGAGTCGCGTTTCGGGATCAGCCTGTGCATATCCAGCTTCTCGCAGGCCGGCATGACAGGGGCGACCGGCGATGGATAGTATATCACTCGGTGGTCGCCGTTGTTTTTGGATTGTACTGTACTTACCATCAGGCACAGTGCAGTCATTTTGCCGAGCTACTATAAAAAAAAAAAAAGAACTGTATCGTTATCAAACATAAAACTTATCCTAGTAATATATCCGCTTTGAAACGTATCTCGCAATAAACACGTACTTACACTAGTTCACACCGGCTCTTTATAATAATTGCCGATGCGCGGTCGGTAGCCGCGATAAGGGATTACCGCCCAAGCCCCCATCACTGAGTAGCGAGCAACACCCCTTGTTCTCCCGCCGGTGACTAGGGTTGTTAACTTCAAACATGCGTATTTTTCTAAATATATAAATAATTCAGTCTTTATTTGTAAAAAAAAAGGTGTTATTTAAGAAAATATAATGTTATATATTTAACCTGGTTGGCTTGTAGGTTATATTTAATATTCATCGTGTTTTTTTGAAGTTTAACCATAATATGCGTTGCGTATATAAATTCATAGATAACCATTTCATTTTGATAACGATAAGAACCGACTTTCGGCCTAAAATCGACACTCGTATGATTCTAGAAGATATTGTGTAAATAATTTTATTAAATAAATTAATAAGAAGCTCATAATATATTTTTAATATATGTAATATATTTTTATCGTCATTCTATTCGTTTATTGTCATTATTTGTACGATAAAATAGTTTTTGATATAATATGTTTTATAATAGAGAAACAATTTCCTGTCACAATTTATACTTTCCAACCTGTATATGATTTCAAATGAGAATTACGTTTTGTTTTATTTTTTGCACGAACAATATGGAATATTTGTATTACAAATAAATTACAATGAAATTTATGGTAACTTGATGTAACTTTATGCAGTTTTCTATTATTTGAGTAAAACTTCTTTAGGCGCGACTGGAAGGTATTTGGACGACAATGCAACGGAAGTCCGTTACGTTACGGCACGTTTCTGTACCATCCGGTTAGATAATAATTAATTATTAAGAAGAATGTTTAAACATAACCAAAACTTCTATTAAATCATGATTAGTTTAATTCGTTAGTTATCATAGTAATCTGTTCGTACTTTTCTATATTTTATTTACTTTGTAACAAAGAGTTATTTAAGACCTGTGTTGTTTAAGTTCCAAATTATTTTTGTAGATTTTTTTATAAACTATTTATTGACTAAATCAAAATTATTTATAAAGTTTTACATCAACCGCGTATTACGCTTACACGCGCTCATTTTTTTCTTCTATCAGATTACAACAATAAAAGCATTTATTGTTGTTGTTCCTGTTTATAACAGAAAAATATTGAGGATTTCGTATAATATAATAAACGTTACTTATAAAGTGAGACAACCCTAACACTTGGCTCCGTCCCCTCACGGGCTCTTGCCTAGCTCACTTGCTTTTTTCTCGCGCGCTTGCACTCTCCCATAGTTGAGAGTATATTGAATTATGAATAAGGATATAAATGACTTGAAATTCATATATATATATACATTTAGACACTATATTACGAAATCTTTGCATTTCATGTGGATGCCTAGGTCTATCCTTTTGCTTGGTATGAATTCCAGAATGTTATTTAGGACTTAAGCCTCGTATATTTTTATGTATCTTTACCTTACCAAATTTGGTAAGAACTTACATAGGCCGTTTTTTATGTTCTTTTAAATAATATATCTATGGTGTTCTTGAGAGACCAAGACCTTTTAGAAGAATACATAAGGATTTCACTTAGATGCTCCTCGCTCCCTTTTTCTGTTTAAGAACTGACCACATAGCCTTTTCTGGAGACTTAGGTGAACAGAAGCTGTAGGTGGTAGATCCACGGTTTTAGCATAAATGGGCCGGCTCGTCGGGGGTAGTACCACCCTCACAGAAAACCGACGTGAGGTAATAGTGCTTTTTGCATTGTTGTGTTTCGTTCGGTCAGTGAGACCACTGAAGGATCACCTCCCCTTCTCTATCCTCTCCCACCAAACACAGCCTGGCAACACACTTGCAACTCCCCTGGTATGCCAATGTTTATGGACGGTGGTGATCACTCACCATCAGGTAACCCGTCTATTCGTTTGCCACATACAACATATAAAAAAAACTTACTTTGTGATTTTTGGAGATATTAATAGTAGGAACTTTATGTTATATTTTATTAAGTGTAGTATAAATAAAATAAAATAAGCCTTTATTGCTGTAAAACTACATTAATATATGAACACAATGTATTTAAGTTATCGGCATCCGGTTTTTTCTGTTACAGCTTGTCGTACGATAAAGGCCTCCTCTAAAGATGTCCACATCTCGCTGTTTCTCACTATTTGTAGTGTAAGTGTAGTATACACTGGAATCTTACCCATGACAAAATAACTTATTATGAAGGTCAAAATACTTGTAAAATGTAGATTAATGTTCTATTATATTTCTGATCACTAAATGGAATAAAAAACCCTTGTTAACGCATGCTAATATCTCAAGTGATCGTCAAGAGAAGTTAATTTGTATAATTAATTTATTGTTAATATAATGATTATTATAATATTTATTAAGGAAGTCTTGAAACCTGTTTTTGAGTGTATTGTTCTAATACACGTCAAAACGATAAAATACGGTACATACCACCGTAACTTCTAAATAAAATATTGTAAAAAAATCGTTCGATAAAACGGGAACTTAAAATTGTAAAAATATGTTTTATTCAATTAATTCCACATAGCACTTTGTCGTGATTAAACAAAATTAAGATCTAATTTAGAACTCAAATATTACCTATTAGATATATGATTTCTGAAGCCGGCTCGCGTTAATTCCTTATTTATGTAAAAGACAAAATACATTTATCTATTTATTAAAGTGTATTTCAGATATTCACTTTGTGGCTGGCATAAAATTCATATTTTCGCTGACTTCAAAACAAATATTGTATAATAGGTAATATTTGA
This sequence comes from Antheraea pernyi, assembly GCA_015888305.1. Lineage (NCBI taxonomy): Eukaryota > Metazoa > Arthropoda > Insecta > Lepidoptera > Saturniidae > Antheraea > Antheraea pernyi. The sequence goes on from MU159204.1 coordinate 149,209, forward strand.
ATGTTGTAATTTATTTTGTAAATGATACACAGTTACATTATCGCCAATAATTAGTTATATTTTGTTGATAAGATACACGTATTCATTCCGAAGATATTCATCAAATCATAATGTATTATACACTAAAACATTTCCTGAAAAACTAGCATTTAACACCAAACATTGGCATCCCAATCGGATCAGTAGTAGTAGCAAACTGTGGACATACAAACGTACAGAGAGGTCGATTACAGAACCTCCTTTTTTGAAGTCGGTTAAAAACAAAACTCACATTTAACCGCTTATGTTGGGCTATAGAAAGTAGTAAGGAAAAACAGTTTTTTGGTCATAACAGTAACGAAGAAATTTTCGTCTATATTACTTTTAAGCACTCCATAACGCTTTCAACTTTTCCTACAGTTTTCATCGGACGTCTTTAAGAGAAGTTCCCTTCTGTTCGTGCCAGAGATTATATTTTTCGGCTTATGTACTTGACACCCTTCACAATATTGAGGTTGCCTACAAGAGTTTTAAGAAAATATATTTTTTTATGCGGTCGCTTATCGTTGAATACTGAAAATTGGTGTTTTCTCTTATTAATTTATTCTATATTAATTAATTTTATGATATGAATGATAACCTATATGATATCATATATATTCTGATAATATATTTAGTTAAAAATACATTTTTTTATTTATTTATTAAAGGATAGCTAGTGGAAAGGATAGTTATGGGTACATTGGTCTTTAAAAGCTACCACAGGATGCGTTACATGGTAAAGAAACTAAATCAAAACACTACAAAAGCAAACACAATATAAACTTAAATAATATCAAATAATCCTAAGTAGCTAATACAGTAGAAATGTTATGATACAGTAGAATGAAAATGTTCAGTAAGTTTGTTGTTCAGTTTGTTATGTAAGTTTAGTAAGTATATATCAAATCTGATTTTTTGAGGTTGCCACAGTTATTTCTAAAGATCCTTTGATAGAAATGCGTTCTTAGGTCGAACGATAAAAGGTACACTTCATATGTCAATGTGTTTTGCAATTAAAACCTTCGGACCGCAAAACTGTCGTGGAAGTGCTTAGTGAAAGAAAATGTGTGTCGTTGGTGTTCCCACATTATTATTGTACATATAGTAATGTAAATTAGATAATACTCCAAAAAGTTCTAAATACTATGAAAACTACATCTACCGGTAACTGTCATTCCAATTGGTACAACCGTTTCGGAGTTAGTACTATATCACAACCATACCACTTAATCAAAACAAATAACAGACAATTCAGTTTTAACTTTGTATACCTAGATTTTTTTCATTCTGGTTAAAACGCCTGAAATGTTTTAATCCGTGGTTAAATACTTAGTCGGATGTTTATACAGATTTTAAATAAACTACGTCGGTGGTATAAAACCAATGTTCGTTTGCATGACAAAGGTAATAGAACGTAAAATGAGATATATTCAAGGCAGTTTACTAGAGTTTTTACGGCAAAAAGCCAAGAAAGCGACCAGAACTCCGCTTCGAGACACCCACTCGGCAATAAAGTGGCGATTCCCCATGAAGCCCTACGACGCAAACCGATAGAGCCGTAACGAGACATAAAGCGTTGCGGCGCCCGGACACAAACCAGTCCGGGCAAATTAAATATGTAGGAGGTGAACTCGCACCCACACCGCTCTTAGGGCTGCCGCTACGTTAATACTAACCCAAAATATATTATAAGCGAAACTTTTTTTTCCGAACTGACTATGCTATTGACAGCTTCACCGGACTACTAAGGCGAGCGCTTAAGGCACTCAGCCGATTTTATTTGACATCTAGCTCAAGGGTGCACGGCACACCTCGGCTTGGGCTGTTGCCTGATAAGAAGCGAAACGTAATCTAATTTCGGAATTATAATAAAATGAAAATCAGATCAGCTTCTTTGAAAATTGGTTATTAGTCTGCTTTTGACCAAAATTCAAATGATCAGATAGTAAGGATTTTGTACCTTATACTGTATTGTTCCACCGTAAATATCTATTGCTGTATCACATCCTAATAACGATAAGGTACCGGAGTACTCCGGTGAAGCTGTTAAGACCTTGCTGGTTAATAGCGTAGTAGAAAAATAAGGTACCAGGACACCTTTTTTTCTTCACTCATTGTATTTCTATCATTATGTGTGTAAACATACTTTAAACATTATGCCGTCTCTTTTGTTACCAGCCATGTTACTTAATGAATTTGAATTTAAGAGTTACAACTTTAAAAATATTATTATAATACAAAATAATTTACCTAAACTTTAATAATTTTATTTTATACATCTGTTCACGATTTTTAAAAAAAAGAACGAATATGATGTGTAGACATTATATTCAGGGAAAAAAATATTATGAATTTAGATACATTTAAAAACGCGAAATATGAAAATGTAATGATTTATAGATATAACCGAATGAGAAATGATTTGGTTACGTAATAAATTTACTGAAAATTATTCTATTACACAATTAGAACATGCCAAGCGATTTAATGAGCTCGTGGCTCGAAAACTTGTTTAAATTATCAAAGAAATTGCATGCATCGATTTGCAATCACAAATTAGAAATGACTTCTTAGTCGAAACTATTGTTACGTTTTATAAATCATAATAACTCTGTTGTTATAGTAACCGAAGCTATTATTTTTTATTTTCTATCAGCAAATTAATTTAAATGTCAGGTGACGTGATTAATTAAAACATATAGTTGCAAACCACTAGTATCAACAAAGCAATTTCACTATGACACATGTCCGGTTATAAGATAACAGCATGTGCTGAGTAGGCAGGAATAACGCCCCCCATGACAACACATTTACCACGCTACTATAATAAAAATTAAAGTGAATATTGAATTACATATTATTTAATAGGCAACCCTACATAAAAAGCCTGGCGGCGTGGTGCGGCGAGCGACTGTGCTGTCATTAGAAGCAGCGGTGCCGACCCGTGCCGCGCCGACACGCTATCCCAGACATTTTTTATGCATTACACATAGAGCCAGGTCTTTTTCGGTACAAAACCGGTTTCGGCGCGAACTAATACAGATACCTCATTTGAATAACGAGAATCATAACGTTTTCGCTTTTATTTTCAATTAGTATATAGTTAAATGTTCGAGATTTAGAGACAGATAAGTAAGATTTTACATTGGCGTATTTTTTTTAGTTCTATTTTTGGCAATCAATCTTTTTGAAGTTATACTTATTTTGGCGCGTTAGGGAAACATGATGAGAGTAAATTTTTATAATGGGCGCGCACACCGTCACAAAAAACCGACACCCTGAAGTTATTACGATGCGTGCGCACACCGTCACGAAAAACCGACCTAAAGATAGCTATAGTCAACATTTTCTATTGTTAGTGTCGTTTTTTCTACAAACGTAGAATAAGTGAAAAATAAAATTTTTGAAAATATATTTATCTTGTTACGCCAAAGAAGTATAACTTCTAACGCGTGTACATAAGTACACACACACTATTTTCCATTTTTTGTAATTGGGTTTTGGTGACAAGTTGACCATATCACCCTAGTGATTAACAACAAGATAAAAAAAATTATACACAAACAATCAATAATTTACCTTTTTCAAACCATACATAACCAGCCTGTAAAGCATTCTTGCTTATTTGGATATCGGGAAAGCAAGGATGGTATTACATAAACCCACTCTAGTAGATTATTACTGTCACTGTCAAGTAGATACAATTGTTATTACAAGGTACTTGCGACTATTTCAATGTTCTAACAAGATGGTGGTCCTCTCTTTAGGACTATGGTGGTAGAGCCACGCTGAAACTATTACTGGTTTCAGCACGAATGGTTCGGCTCGCTCGGGGTAGTACCACCCTCTCACAGAAAACCGACGTGAAGTAACAGTGCTTGCATTGTTGCCTTTCGTTCCGGTAGTGAGAGCGCCGGAGGCCCACCTCCCCTTCCCTCTCCTCTCTTCTCCCACTCCCTCCCCTAACCCTTCCCTCCAAAGGGTGGCAACGCACTTGCGACTCCTCTGGTGTTGTCAGTGTCCATGGACGGTGGTGATCACTTAACATCAGGTGACCCACCTATTCGTTTGCAACCTATGACATAAAAAAAAATGCTCCGTAGTATTATTTCCTGTTCACACCCCTTGTGCACAATAACCAAACTATATTACGTAAATCACCACCAATATTACAAAATATAGAGTTAAATAACACAAGATTATGAATAAAATATAAAATCCACTAGGTACATGACATTCCAAAATCCCTTCAAAAACTCATTGGCGTACTTATATATCAAAATATATCTTATGGAATCTAGTTCATACAGGAAATATTAATTTTTTGATTTTTTGTATTCATAGCTGGCAAACGAACATTTGGATCACCTAATGTTAAGTAATCACCACCGTCTATAGACACTTGCAACACCAGGGGAGTCGCAAGTGTATTGCCAACCTGCGTTTGGAGAGGGGAGGGGGAGGGAAGGTGGGTATCCGGCGCTCTCACTGAGCGAACGAAACGCAACAATGCAAGCACTGTACTTCACGTCGGTTTTCTGTGAGAGGGTGCTACTACCCCGGCCGAGCTAACGCAGTCGTGCTGAAACCAGTAGTAGCTTCGGCGTGGCTCTACCACCTACAAATTTCTGTAAATAATAACGTTAATTTTATCTCATAACTTTATTATTAACTTATTATTACATCAAATATCATATCAAATTATCATTACATATTTACTTCGTTATTATATACGTATGAGTCGTTTTATTTCAAATTGAGCTAAATCCAATTTCAATCGTTCATATAAAATTTTTAATTTTTTAAGATTTTCAATTTTTTTACACTGAGAAGGAAGTTCAAATTTTACCGTTCATAAAATGTTTAGTTTATGATCTTCATAGTTCACATGTAAAAAATTAGAAAATCTTTGAAACTAACGTAAAATATTAGGAACGGCTAAAATTAGATTTATCTTACTTTGAAATGGAACTGTTATATATATATACATTATCTGTACGCTACTGGTAAGTGGTAATATGAATTTTCACTTTTGAAATAGCAAAGATGCGTAAAATCTTTTACATACGTAAAAGAGTATGCACGATAAATATATAGCTGGACTGTACCACCAATTGGCACGACCCGGCTACGAATAATTTTAGTTAAAACTCAAACGTGCCAAACAATTAATTCCAAAATTAATATCGTGTGGTTATGGCTTCTTTGACTGTTATCTTCTAACGTCTCAGTTTACTAATTGACAACTAAACGTATTCATAATAACATACTAAAGACATTGTTTGAACACTATATCCTCGGACAGTAGGAAAACGTTTCGGATACATTGTTAGAAAAATTAATTTGAAACACGTTTATCCGTAAATAAAAAAGAAAAATATGATTTTGAAACCATAGTTTTGTAGCAAAAACAAACATACTATGTAGTCCGGTGAAGCTATTAAGACCTTGCATGGTCAATAGCGTAGTCAGTTCGAAAAAAAAAACATATTATAGTTATTAAATATTTAATGTAAACTTAACATATCTCTTGGCAATAACATGTGTTTCTGGGTGAAACATAAGTTTGTGTTTTTCTGAGAAATCGCATACGAAAATTCGTTATAATCGGCTAAGTAGTGTAACAAACTTTCTATATCTATACTAATATTATAAAGAGGTAAAGTTAGTGAGGTCGTAGGGGGTAATATCTGGGGAGTCAGAGAAAAATGGTCGAACGAAAACGTTTCTTTCGAACGCTGCCTTAATTATGAGATATATATGATTGAGTTTTAGAGAAACGTTGTAGCTTGATAATGCCTATTACCGCCCAACGAAGTGGACACGGGTCGGCTAGTATAATATATATATATATAAGATATTAGTAGTACATAATTACCACTTGAGCACAATCACACCGAATGATAGATGATTGTGTTATCGTAATTAATGATAATGAAAAGGTCGCGGGAGAACGTGTGGTGAGGCCTTTGTCCAGCAGTGGACGACTATAGGCTGAGATGATGATGATGATGAATTAATGATAAAGGGTTTGTCTGAAAAGTGCAGCTGATTGAAAATCATAGCACACTGATGAGTGCTTGGTGAAGAAATCAGTTAAGCTATAACAATCATATTTACTGCAGAGATATCTGTAACTCAGCTTATAAATTTTATTTAATATAATAATAATATTTATTAAAAACAAAGCAAATGACAAAGATAGTTACTTAATCTATGACACTGAATTTAAGGTGAATATTGAAGGTAATAATATATATTCATTATTAAGATACTCATCATAAATTGGGTTAGTCTGTGTAATAAAATAGCTGTTTTATACTAAAAAACGATACCTTCTATCGTTTTTTAAATGAAATTAACTATTCTGGGATTTTGTAATAATGTACGAGTTATAGAATATCTGGTATAGTAATTTAAATAAATCTATGATAATATTTAAATAGACTCTTCTAAATAGATACATTAATTAGTATGGAGTAACGTGTAAACAATTAAAGCTGCTTGTAAAATATCTAAACAAAACTATTCTTCACTGTTAGATAAAATTGTCAAGACAACGGCATTAAATATAATACATTTAAATTCGTATCAAAATAAGTGAGTAGCGTGTGATAATAAAGAAACAACATAGATAGATATAGTGTGACAAACTAAAGTTATAAATCAAAGCATCAAGAGGCGTGAGTCGTCGTACGCGGCAGCCATTAAACCGGGTCGGTGACAAGGTGACGCGCCGCCGCGGGGGCGCGATAACGCCGCACCGCGCCGGCCCGTATCCTGTGTCACTCGTACGGATGTGAACACACCGGGATTTTTTATTGATATACGTACGATATATTATAGTTTTATTTATATATATTTTTAAAGTAAAAGTACATCTATGACGGTTTGAATTGGATTTTATAAAAGGAAAATATTTAAAGAGATGTTTTTTTTTCAATTATGTTGATTTCGCACAGAGATATTTGGAATTAGAAATATAATAAAAGGGAGAGAGGGATGATCACAATTTCAAACTACAAGAAAAAACAAAGTGCGTGCGTATAAAGTACACATGTCAGAAGTGAAACTTCTTAGGCGAGCTAATTTATAAGTCTTGTTTATATGTATACAAATCTAAAACTTTAGATTTCCGACACTTGAAAAATAGATGAAAAATCTGCGTTTACTACAAATGACGTCACTTCCGTTGCATACCTGCGTGACGTTACATCTGTAAAAATTTTACCCTCATGCGCCTAAAGAAGTTTTTCTTCAAAAGGTACTAAAGATACTAGTTGAGAAAGATATAAAAAATGTATATATAGATTTTGGGCTGTGAGAGAATAAGATATTAGATTCTAAATGTATTTGAAATATATAGTAAGAGAGAGAAAAAGCCGATCTGTTGGATCGTGGTAACTATTGCGAACTTTTAAAAAATATTCTGTGTTGTGTATTATTAACATTGCTAATATGTATTAAAATATTATAAAAGAATGCCTAAAATTAATGAACATCCATGGTGTATTCATATCATTCTCTAAAAATTTAATCAGAATACTACAATTCACTGCTACTGAGTGTGAAATAAAAACTTTTTTTTTACTTTCGATAGTGAAAAATAAATACTATGAAATAGAATATTTTGAAAACTAGACAGTGAAAAGTTAAAGAAAACGTGCATTCAAAAAGCTTACATTTTATCTAATATATTTATATAACATTCTATTGAGGATTAAATGCAGAGGTTTTCTTTATCTTACTACGCCCAGCCAGCCAGCAAGACCTTATCAGCTTCACCGGACTATGAAACGTAGAGTATAAAAGAAATACTATGCAGATGTTAGGCATCAACGTTTTTAGTGTATAGTGAGAATGCATAATAATAAAAAAAACTCTATTCTGTATGTACGCATACAGATAATACTCTTCGTAAAACTATAATTTGAAGTACCGTGTTTAATATAAAATATATTAAGCTATAAATGCATTGATTAATCTACTGACTTTCTAAATAACTCAAACAACCTCCATAACGCTCATTTTTATATTTTCACGAATAATGATACTACTTAAAAATAAATTGTAACTAATGAGAAATTGCATATAATTTAATTGTGTCGGATTATTCATCCTAGAACTATAAGCTTTTATTCTGATCGTTAATAAAATAACTAAGTTTATAATAGAACTGAATCTCGGTACTCGTGAAAGTGCAAGACAACGGCCACAAATCCCGGATCTTTATCGAAAGCCCGGGCATGTTACAGCCCTAATCCTACGTCGAGTTCGTGATGCTCGACTGGCAGCCACGTTCAATATTTGAACATCTCTACGTGTTATGGGTGCCTGGTACCGCGCTCTGTACTACACGGTTGAATGCGATCTCTTTATTTGTACTTTGAACTCGGCATCTGTGATGGAGTTATGAGGCGGTAGGTTCATGCGACGATCCTTTGTACCCGGGGCGATTTAGTGTTTCGATGCGTGCAGACTGGGGATATGATCCTGTACTCACTTATAATATATGTACATTATTGAAATGTGATCCAAATTTTTTTGATATTTTAAACTCCTCGGGTGTGATTGCAACTTTCTGCTTAATTTTTACTTGCGCAGAGTATTTATTAGAATACAAAGTGTCTTAAGTTATTCAATAATATCATTTGAGAATATCGTGTTACACTAATCACGTATAGGGTCGATGCAGTCAGGATTGGCAATAAATACTTCGTAGGTTCTTGTCACTGTTTAATCGGGCAGAGCTTCGCCTTACAATAACTTCCACATAGGAGTGCGTCCAGATCAGCGACATCTTGCCCTTTATATATCGCCAATGTAGTCTCACACCGGAATGAACAATGAACAGCCGATAACTTCCACCAATAGCATTCGAGGTCAGTAGTAACACCCCGACAGAGTCAATAGCGCGGTATCGCAGGTCAATAGTGGTTCCCCGGGTGGCGTTGTAGTCTCGCCTCTCGGGTGTGTCACGGTACCGGACGTAGACGTTAACACTCGGCCATCCTGCAAGTGCCGTGTCCCACGGCGGTCACAGTCTATTTACATCCCTAATCTGAAAAGAATATAATACGAGTAACTTGTTTTATGACACCGATAATACATGACCAAGATGATTCAGTCAATTTTTGTACGTTTCTTCAGATTTTACTGTATTGCAGTTTTTGTTCTCCTACCCTTCGAGTTATGGCACGGACGTTCAGGAACATTTGAGACTGATGTGTTACACTAATCACGTATAGGGTCGATGCAGTCAGGATTGGCAATAAATACTTCGTAGGTTCTTGTCACTGTTTAATCGGGCAGAGCTTCGCCTTACAATAACTTCCACATAGGAGTGCGTCCAGATCAGCGACATCTTGCCCTTTATATATCGCCAATGTAGTCTCACACCGGAATGAACAATGAACAGCCGATAACTTCCACCAATAGCATTCGAGGTCAGTAGTAACACCCCGACAGAGTCAATAGCGCGGTATCGCAGGTCAATAGTGGTTCCCCGGGTGGCGTTGTAGTCTCGCCTCTCGGGTGTGTCACGGTACCGGACGTAGACGTTAACAATCGTTTGAATTGAAGAGTAAAAAAGGTTATAACAATATGTAGGTATCTTCATAGAACTTTAATAATTCCCCAATTTGGGCTCAGCAGCACGTAAGGAGACAGAAGTCTGCATGTTCGAACTCGGTGCGCGGATTTAGTTTGAATGTATTCTTATTACCAATGTGAAACTAAACGAGGCCATTGCGTTTCGCGAGCACGCATCCCAGCAGTCTATTGTAAAATCTAAAGGTACTAAAACGGTTTGAAAAGGTGCAGTAAAATTATTGTCGAATATGTTGAATTTTATACACGTGCAATCGGTTCAGTTTACTATTCATTTATTCTAAGACCCCATAGGCAGTTCATACTTACCAAGTGTTCGCAAACGTAACGAAACCGTAAATATATGAGTAGTGTGTACCAATAATTTACATTATAACTTCTTGTTTTTGAAAAAAAATGTTAAACGATATTTGTTCATTTTAACCCATGAAACAATTTAATTTATACACAGAGTATACCAACCCCCGAGACCAATTTCTATAATTTACTTTAAAAAATATACACAAAATTTTAGCGATGCGTAGGAAGCAAAGATGCTCTCTAATCGATGCGTGGAAATTTGTGTAATGAATTTAAAGGAATAACTATCTGTAATTGTGGTAATATTAATATATTTACAGTTTAAACATTTGCTAATAACCAACCTCAAAGACGGCATTTAAATTTACATGATATGTTATTTATATGTCATACAAGTCCCAATTTATAAGTGATCTCTCATCCCTAGATCGTGTACAGATTTATCTATAATTTGATATTGTTAACATTTATATATCATTCATGTGATGTACATTAAATACGTACGGACGTATAATTTCTAATATTTAACCTTAATAATAAGTAAAATACAATTGTCTGCATATGGAAAGACATACTTATTTGGTTTAAATATAAAAAATAAATATTTTACATATATTAATCGAGTTCAAGATTCGATCGACTAAATTAAATACCATGAATAAAACCTTCAATAAATTACACGCTAAAATAAGTATAACTTCAAAAATACATTATTTATTAACATAGTCACACTTAAACATAGTACTATTAAAAACAGAAATCCGGACTAAAACTAGATAAATGTGAATTGTAGTATCCGATCGGTAAACAATATAAACAATTAATTTATCGCTATTCACCTCACGTAATACATTAATTCTGGTGAAAATAAGCTTATCGAGATCCTAAATCTTACTAAACTATTACAAATATCCGCCAAAACGAAACTATTTTGTAAGAATTAAAAACTATTCGATTCCGTTTGCGTCATGGTTTATTGCTGTTATTAATTTATAAACAAACACTTCACATATCCGGACCGGATACTTTATTTATTTAATGTTAACAAGAAGTAGAGAAAATAGAATTAAAATATATATTAAAGTATCAAGACGTGTTAGCCGGTGTAGAGGACTCGAGCACGCGACGAAACGGGCCGCGTCGAGTGATCCCTTGTCAAGCCGCGCCGCGCACACCACCCCCTCCCGTGCGGCCTTGTGTTTGATCAACGGCACTACGTTGCACGTTGGCGTTCAGCGGACGGTTTGATCAAACATATTCTTTAGCGAGTTTTTACTTTTCAAAGAATTTGTTCATATTCCTATTCTGTCCTAAAATAATCTATGATTTTACTGACTACTGTTACTGACGGCTCAATGCTTGCAAATTTACAGTATACATATATCTCAAAATAAGTTTGTGATAAAATTGCACGCTATCGGGCACCGAGTTGCATTCTCTTTGAGACTGATAAACTGAGTTCAACAGATACCGATGTCAATATCGTAACTTCTTACTGAATTATGTTCTCCTGGTACTTGTTGTAAGTTGTTAGTGTAAAAAGACGTATCTCCCAAACGGTTATTGTAAAAATTTATTTTGTTTACAAAAAAGATCCTTTCCCCGTCCGTAGTTTATACATCTTCATCTCTTCTCTTATAGGGTTTGTTTTATTTTTTCATCTTTTGTGTATGATCGAAAAGACAGTTAATTAATTTCGATCACTAAAAATACTTATACTTTTTATAAATAAAAATAATTTATGTATCGGCTACTACAATGTTTGAAATTAATGACAGGGTTTTTTTGTATATATGAATGCTACAACCATAAATAATAATAATTCATTGCAAATATCATATAACTATAAATACTAAGAATAAAATATTATCAACTAAGGTAAAAAAATAAATAAAAGTAACTTTTTAGCATTTTGTAAATGAAAGTAAAATATGTTGTTACACATTTTTTTACAGATTACAAAGTGACGAAGTGTAAAAGACACACAAACCTAAACTAATCAAAATAATGCAAAATAATTGTAAAGTTCAAGGCCACTGGTAAACCGAGAAGAGATAAGATTACTTTGTATTGTTTTTCTTGTGTGTGGTCTGTCTATAAGAGGAATGTTTATTATTATGTATTTTGTTCATGTTAGAAAGAGATATTACTTTGTATTGTTTTTCTTGTGTGTATCTGTCTATAAGAGGAATGTTTATTATTATGTATTTTGTTCATGTTACAATAATTATCACCTCTCTCCTTCCTGCCTTTTCTTCACCTCCTTCTTTCTCTACCTCTATTGCAATTTTTTTTTCTGAGACGCGCGTCGCGTAATGTCAATTCTCCACCGCAAACAAAACTCAAGTACTAGGAGAACAGAAACGTGAAAGACGATGCCGCAATGGAATGGCTCGGCGGGCGCGCGCTACTTCGCATTACCTCACTAGCGCGGCACATAGCGTAGCGGCGCGGCACCTACATAATTTAAATGACGAGCGATGCGACGGGCCCTCTGCGCTCGTTATCTCGCAGGCCATTAGGTGCGGACTACCTGCGTTATGTAATTTAGAGTGTGATACAGCGCGCACGGGTACCTATTCTGTAACCTATACTATACATCTAATGTTGTAATTGTAGTCATTTTAATATTTTTTACGTTATTATGTATCAATATGTACGATTCGAGATTACGCCAATTTTATGGGTTATGATCTCGCGATATTTATGATTTTTACTATATCGAGAAACAATGGCACCTAAGTTTCATATTTTATAAAATCCACCAATAGATAACTGAGGCATCAAAAGTATATAAAGTTATTATCGAAAGAAATGAGATTTGTACTAACAAAGAAGCGGGAATTTTATTGCTATAATTTCAATATAGAACTTAATAACTAGGTAATATAGCCTATCTATGTTACCCAGAGAGAACGCTTATTAGTGGAAGATAGAGAATCTGTGATTATTTTTTAACTAACAAGCTACATTTACTTCTTCATAATATCAGTACAGACGTATAGATTATATCTATATAAGTACATTAATAAAGGGCCGCTACTTTGCGCGCATTAAGCAAAAACTACTGGATAAAATTTGATGAAATTTCTCTAGTTAAAATATATATTATTTTAAATAGGTAAAAACTAGACTTTGTAAAATTCTCGCTAAACTTGGTAAGCGAAATAATATGGCCAAAAATTAAATTGAAAATATATCGTCCCTTTTCTGGGGTATTTACCTCTTAACTACATTATTCTCGCTATTGGAATTATTTGTGGAAAACATTCTTGAGAACTTCAATTATGTTAAACAGAACTTCAAATGTTCAGAATGGTGACGTACTAACATTCGAAAAACGGAAACAGTTTTTATCGATACCTGTAATTTTGCTGAATACGAGGTTTATCCAGAAATAGGACATTGTATTCATATATCCATTGCAACATTAATAACCTGACGTTGGTATTGACTATCTATTATTAACTTGCACTTATGACTTCCTACTATTGACCCGTGTTAAAATAACTATAGTTTCTTTTTTTATACTTAATATAATTATATTTTAGGTTTAAGCGATTCATTATAACCCTATCTAATGTTGATAATATGGTATTTGGTGGTAAACACGCTAATCTAGAAGGGGACTGCCTTTGAAGTACAACTGCTGGAACTCACCAACGTTGGAGACGGATATTCAACATGATGGTGATAGCTAGCCAGGTGGACTATGAAAAATCCCTAACACAATGCCATGCTTCATCGCGATGTTTTCCTTCAACGAAAGGTCCGACACAGTTGCAAGGATTTGAACGTACGTCGATCGACGCCGTGTCCGAACACACAATCAAACTAGCCATGATCGCTTTGAGTATCTAGTCCGGTGAAGCTGTTAAGACCTTGCTGGGTCAACAGCGTAGTCAGTTCGAAAAAAAAAGCTTCGAGTATGTGTAACGTTTCGTTGGAGCCATATTTACTAGCTGGCTAATTCACAGTCCTTGCGTTACTATAATCGCCTCTTTCAGTGTGAAATGAAATGGGAAATGTTTTAATATTTACTATACTGACATACTTTTAAGAGTGGTAGCGCCATGCTGAAGCTATTATTGGCAGATCGTGTTATCGTTTTTCGCAAGTCTAACCTATAGCCATGACCGCTTTGAGTATCTAGTCCGGTGAAGCTGTTAACACCTTGCTGGGTCAACAGCGTAATCAGTTCGAAAAAAAAAGCTTCGAGTATGTGTAACGTTTCGTTGGAGTCATATTTACTAGCTGGCTAATTCACAGTCCTTGCGTTACTATAATCGCCTCTTTCAGTGTGAAATGAAATGGGAAATGTTTTAATATTTACTATACTGACATACTTTTAAGAGTGGTAGCGCCATGCTGAAGCTATTATTGGTTTCAGCATGAATGGGTCGGCTCATCTGGGGTAGTACCACCCTCTCATAAAAATTACATAGAATAACAGAAGTAACAGTGCTTGCATTATTGCGTTTCGTTCGGTCAGTGAGAGCGCCAGACGCCCACCTCCCTTCCCCTCTCCTCTTCCCCCTCACTCCCTTTCTCCCAAACACTGGCTGGCAACGCACTTTCGACTCCCCCGGTGTTGTTAGTGTCCATGGACGGTGGTGATCACTTAACATCAGGTGACCTACAAGTTCGTTTGCCAGTTACGACATTAAAAAAAACTCGTATCAATGATGTTATAACTAAAAAGCTGTAGATACGTTACCTACATGATATTTTGACAAAACAAAGATCACGTAAACGCACACATACGTAAAATAAAATTGTAACGCCACACTGTCTTAAATAAAATGTGGAAGTAAGATGGCATGTTATCAATATTGGTGATGAAAAAGAAATTAGTTATATGTTGCTTAGATTCAGACGGATTGACGCTAGTCAAGTTTTAACAAGGCACTATCGAAGCGCTTACGACGTAGCTCCAGCTTTATAGTTATAAAATCATTGACTCGTAAAGTACAGTTTCTTGAGTACGATAACAAACTTGTTTTTACAAATCATATTTATTTGTCAAGAATGAACTATTATATTTAAATTCTATATTCCGTTATAACTTAGCAAGTAAGGTGAGTGTAACTAAACATCAAATCAACGTTGAGTCTCGTATCATGGGGTATTCCCCTCTTATTCTTTATGAGCACTCGTTCGTCACCCCTACGCCACTCTGGATTTAGATACACGTTCTAATAATTTATCCGTTAAGTCCTAATTGGATCGATTGCCGTGTTATTATTAGATTAAGTACATAATTGTGACACCTATAATAGACTAGCTACCGGCCTCGGTTTCACACAGGTGCAATGTACTTATCAATGCGGAATCATAGGTGTCCAATCTGTCTAGACCTTTTACATTGATAGCTTCTTAAAAATATTAAATCTTTTAAGTCACCTCACCGTAACACGCGTTGTTGTCGCGTGTAATTTTAAATTTGTGATTGTTATTTTAAGATATTCATGAAATTAATATGTTGTCAAGAATAACTTTGAGCGATTTAAAATCCCCAAAGTAATATATTTGATTTTAATGTATAAAAATGGTTTATGGCAATATATTCTTTAGTATAATAATAAAACTTTAAATCATCATGTCTGTCTATAGAAAATTGTATTTTTTTTAATGTATGTGTTTATGTTTATCTCCAATATTAATAGAGGAATTTACATGGCGATTTCACAAGTCAATTGAGACAACATATGCCATTTATTTAATTAAAATCATTTCAAAGAAAACTACACCTTAATATAAAGTTGTAGGAGTCTTCAGCTTAATATAATTGATTAAAAAGTCAAAAAATTGTGAATGGTCTCATGTAGTGACGATATTCACTACATGACTACATGACTGTCAAAAATTTATCAAGAAGCGTACAGGTGGTAGAGCCACGCTGAAGTTATTACTGGTTTCAGCATGAATGGGTCGGCTCGCCCGGGGTAGTACTACCCGACCCACAGAAAACCGACGTGAAGTAACAGTGCTTGGTATTGTTGTTGTGTTCCGTTTGGTCAGTGAGAGCGCCGAGTTATTTCCGTAACGATTATTGTTGGTTGCAATTGAATTGCACGTAATTACATACCCAGTATTGTTGTTACAAGTTTAATTATGTTAGTTTTCTTTTAATTATCAGCTTTATTACATGGCGATTTCACAAGTCATTTGAGACAACATATACCATTTATTTAATGTTGCCAGGAGTAAAAGACTGTTCCCAACACATATACTAAAATGAGTTGTAATTCTAAATATTCAAAGAGTTGGTTTACGGTTTTATCCTTCTTTACGTTAAAATTGTCACCAAGCTCTTTTCGATGTGTCGTATTTGAGTATCAGTCCCATTTTAGCGTAAGATAGATGAGATTTAATTCAAATACTCATTTATTTAAAGTATCCACAGTTATTTCCGTGACGATTATTGTCGGTTGGATTTTAATTACACGTAATTACATATCCAGTATTGTTGTTACAAGTTTAATTATGTTAGTTTTCTTTTAATTATCAGCTTTAAAACGAGAAACGATTATAATTTCTACAATAGCTTTTTATTCAATGATATATCGATCGAAAATTTCGACAAAACACGAAAATATCGCCACATCCTAATTACGCCTTGTCACTCACACTACACACGCGCGTGTCAGACATCGGTCTGGCAACGTTCGGTTTACCAATTTATATTTACCGTTAAGTAACTTGCACTCGGGGTAATTCGTAACGTAATTACGAGAGACTTGATTTTACCGCGTGTAAATTTAAATTTGTCGGTGTGATTGCCGATCGTTCGTTAACCGCCTTGTAATTTATGATTGCTTGGTACCGCCGCGTCGGTGAATGTCGTCACTGTTATGGAGTCAAAATTATTTTTTCATAATAATAATAATGATTTATAATAATAATTATATAATATGCAAGATTATGTGATAATATTATAAAAACTTTATTTGAATGAATTATAAAATTATCCATGTTTTGCCGCCATTTATGTTGTTGCTCGCAAATTACAGTATCTTTTCTAACTTATTTATGACATTTATTTGTTATATTGTGGTTAATTAAAGCAATATTATTAATAAATTATGTGTTATTCTGATGTATACGACGTTTAAGAATTGAACTCTGTTCAGTAGTTTTTTGCGTGAAGGGAAACAAAATAACTGTAAGTAAGTGTAACACTTACTTATCTGTTTACACTTCACAATTATATGGTTAGGCATAGAGAAGGCAATCTTTATTTTTTCAATTCCTTGAGGTATCTCTCAGCTGATGTTCGACTTTACAAATACCTGACTGTGGGGAATTTAGTAATAAAAAATTAAACATTTTATTACGTAACATATAAACATTCTTTATTACCACTAAATACCAGGTGCGGAGAATATATAATTTATATGTACAATATTCCATATTACCAAGGACTTACTGTATAAATAAACAGTGCGAAAGTGTGAGAAAGTAGAAACCAGAAGCGATAGATATTGTTTTATGCGGATTGAATAGATGAAATACAGACTATACAAGAGAGTACATAAGCTGTATTTGAGATATATATGTTGCTTATTTATCTGCATCTATACATATATATTTGTTGAGATATCGTGGGGCGTTCGCTGCCGTCCGGGATCCGCGGCACAAGCGAGTCATTAGCGCCATATCGTGACGCTTGATATCTGACGCGCCGGAAATAGGGTTGCCAAAATTATATTAAAATTATTAAATCATGTTTTTTATAAATAGATCCCCATTGAAATATTTTTCATAATTAAAATTTTCACAAATTTACGAACATACTACATTGTTAATGTTTTTTACATAATCTAAATAATGTGTAGTGTGTTATTTTTAATAAGTTGATTTCATTGAAGTGTAATAACTTCTTTTGGGAACGGTGGGGTTTGAATTTATTGAAAATAAAGAGGGAAAGGAAAAAGAGATAGCTATAAATGTGTATACAGGTTTTAAGCTGTGAGAGAATGAAATACATTGCGTTTGAGGTAACACCCAAAGCCGAGGTGTGCCGCGCACCCATGAGCTAGTTGTCAAAATAAAATCGGCTGAGTGCCTTAAGCGCTCACCTTAGTAGTCCGGTGAAGCTGTTAAGACATTGCTTGGTCAATAGCGTAGTCAGTTCGAAAAAAATAAATTAATATAAGTACATCTGTGTGCGTGCCCTATAATAAAGACCCTCATAATTATTTATTGCGGTTAATCCTTTTACTACTCTTAATCTTCTAATTATTTTATTGCGATGTCTAATTATCTTACAATTGTACTAATTCTTTTACTATTCGCATATTCGGTCAAACTCAACATTTCAAAAGAGAACACATTTATTTCATTGTAGCGGACCCGTTAGCGGACTTTATCCTGCCTTCTATAATTAAAAAATATAGACAAATTATACATCTAAACCTACCTCGTGAATCACTCTATCTACTGGTGAAAACAGCATGAAGATCCGTTTAGTAGTTTTTGAGTTTATCGCGAACAGACAGACAGACGCGGCAGAGGACTTTGTTTTATATTATGAGTGAGTTTACACATCTGTCGGCAGTACTTATAACTGCCTTGACTTTTTTTACCCTCGAACGCATACTCTATAATTCCTCACGAAATACCATCCCGTAATGATGATCCATAATCGCGTCATAGCTATGGAGTCTTCAGCGAATAAGAAGACTTGATTGTGTAAGGCTTTTAATTGATTGGAGGTAAGTGAGATATGAAAAGCGTTAAAAGTTACCGAGATTAAAAAGGTTCACACAAATATTTAAAAAAATTGAACGCTATTTTTAATGTGACAACCCTGTACAAAATTTATCGACACAACCTTCTGGCTATGCAACACAGAGATACATAGACTAGATGTACTCGCGGATTCATATGCGTGTTATGTAGTAATTATTTTTATTTTATGTTTTCAAAAATAGTTATTTTTCCTTTATTATATGTATGTATTATATATCAATTTTGGATTGCAATAAAATGCCTATATGCATACAAAATTTAATTAAAACCAGCTACCATTAAATGAAACTCTATTCTTTGTAACTATTTTATATCACTATATATAATAAAACAGAGTCCTCTGACATGTCTGTCCGTCTGTTTGTTTTTTCACAGACATCTGTAAACCATTTTTGAACTTATACTTCTTTTGGCGCGTTAGGGAAAAATGAAGAGAGTAAATTTATACGATGCGCGCGCACACCGTCACGAAAAACCAATACCCTGAAGTTAGCTATAGTTAACTTTTTCTATTGTTAGTGTCGTTTCTTCTACAAACGTAGAATGAGGCGATAGATAAAAATTTTGTTAAGATTTTTATCTTGTTACGCCAAAGATGTATAACTTCTAACGCGTGTACATAAGTACACACTCTATATTTTATATATCTGTAGCTAAAGAAGTCTCTGGTGTAATATTATGTAATCTGTGGTGTTTGTTGTCAAAAGACGTTTATAGAAAACTGTTCAGATTTGTTAATTAAATATATATAGAAAAGGTATTTATGAATAGTTATGATATATATTAGTTATAGTGAAATAAATATTTAGAAATTGTTTTTCAGAAACTCAGCACTTTTTTTTTTTATAATATCATTTACTGCAACAACATTTGAGTCTTTAAATACATCCTAACTAATATTATAAAGCTGGAGGCTTTGTTTGTTTGGTTGAACGCATTAATCTCAGGAACTACTGGTCCGATTTGAAAAATTCTTTCAGTGTCAGATAGCTCATTTATCGTGGGAGGCTATAGGGTATATATCGTTGGCTATATAATGGTTCTTTTTCTTTTTGAGAGCTATCGCTGCGTGTTAGCGTTAACTCAAAGTAAAAGTCGCGGGCAGAATCTAGTGTATGTATAAGGTTTGAAGGTTAAATAGATACACATATAGAACTATAGTTTTATGAATATATACGTCGATATAATAACTCTTACAAATATTAATTAATGTGCATGGTTATTTAATATTGCCGATGGTTCGCGCTCATTAGTGTAACGTATTGAAAATGGATTCTAGTACTGATGGACGAATTGTTCAAATACCAGTAGTAATTTGTTTTTAGACGTTTCAATAATTTGTTTATAGACGTTTAAAATTAATTAGTATTTTTTTTAATAAATATGTAAGGCTGCTTAAAAAATGGAGTATATCTTTATTCAAAACTAGCAGGCCCGGTGAACATTGTCCCGCTCTGATAATTAAAAAGCCTTGACAAATTATATATCTAAGCCTTCCTCATGAATCACGCCATCTACTGATGTATAGCGCATGAAAATCCGTTCAGTAGTTTTTGAGTTTATCGCGAACAGACAGACAGACGTGGCAGAGGGTTTTGTGTTAAAATATGTATTGATTCGCAATTAAGTATTTTCGAGCTACTAAATAACACTAAGAACATCTATTTTCTATGGATTTTTTAAATAATTTTGTAGTTTACATACCAATTAACAGACTTTAATAATCGATATATGTATTTATAGGAAATTGAAAGCTCTAAAAAACGTCTCTTATCATTTTCTTTATAAACCGACGTGTTCAAAATTTATTCAAACTGACAAGTAAATTTATACCATCTAAATTAAACAAATATGGCGGACCATGGTATAAAAAAAATTAACTAGCGGGCCCGGCGGACGTTACCTTGTCTTGATATTAAAAAAAACTTTGACAAATTATATACCAAAATTTTTCTCGTGAATGACCATATCAACTGGTGAAAACCGTATGAAAATCCGTTTACTAGTTTGAGTTTATCGCAAATAGACAAACAGACGTGGCAGAGGACTTTGTTTTATACTATGTATGATGTATGAAAAATATGTATTTTTTACCTGAAAATGTATCTCCGGTAAATTGAAAATATATTTACGTTTTCAAATTGAAATACCATGTGATTATAGAAAAAAAATTTTTTTTGTTGGTATATACACATATTTAATTCCTAGAGAGTATAAAGCTTCATGCATATTAAACATGACTGACCCCATAAGGGACGGTTTTGAGTACGGTACGGCAATTTTGGAACATCGTTTCATAATAAATGTATGGTATCGATTGCGTACTGCGTTACTGTACGGGCCTCCTAATTACGTATTTCACAAGAGCGAGGCAATAGTACAAATAATAATATAAAATAAATAAATAAAAAAGCCTTTTATTTCATGCCACATATTTAGTTTATACACTATAAAAAAGATTAAAAAATAATTTTGCGAATTTGAAATGAGCACGAACCCCTCATGTGAGGGTGAAGGCCTCCTCCAAACTAATCCACCTGTATTTTCCGCTTCCGTTAGCCAGTTTTTTCCTGCGACCTGTTTTATGTCATCTTCCCACCTTGTTTTAGGTCTTCCTCTCTTTCTGGCACCTTTTGGACCTGCCCATGTTGTTACCTGTTTCGTCCATCGATCGTCGCTCATTCTAGCAACATGTCCTGCCCATTGCCACTTCAGTTTTAATGAATAAGTAAGAGCATCAATCACATTTGTTTGGTTCCTTATTATGTTATGGCGTATTTTTTGAGTTCTTTTAATGTTAGCAATACTCCTCTCCATACTCCTCTGACACGATCTTATTTTGTTCTTTACGCGGTGTGTATACTTCCACGTTTGAGATGCGTATGTAATGGATGGGAGTATGCAAGAATCCATCACCCTTTTTTTAATTTTTATAGGCATAGAACTTTTCATAATTTCTTTTAAGTTCCAAAACTTCCTCCATGCACCTGCAATTCTTCTTTCATCTTCTAATTCGTTGTTTTCCTTAGTGAAAGAGATCTGTTTACCTAGATAGATAAATAATAATATATCGGTCTCAAAACCACATATACAGACAGATTATCGCACCTTTAATCAAAAATATTTAAACCTTCATTTTTGTGAGAGAATACCTTAACTTAAATTTTATTAAAAATAAATAAAGCGCTTTAAATAAATTATAAAAATAGGAAGAAATAGTGTAATTATATTGCTATTTGGACATTATAGAAAATATCACCATTATTGTAACAGAAATACGTTTAAATAATCATTTAAAAAAAAGTTTGTAGGTAATTCAGGTTTTTATCGCTACATAGTATAAAACAAAGTCGCTTTCTCTATATCCCTATTTCCCTATATCCCTATGTATGCTTAAATCTTGAAACTACGCAATGGATTTTGATGCGGTTTTTTTTAATAGATAGAGGGATTGAAGAGGAAGGTTTATATGTATAATAACATCCATTAAATAGTGGAGAAATACTGTTATTTTTGAGGTCTATTTGGT
This sequence comes from Antheraea pernyi, assembly GCA_015888305.1. Classification (NCBI taxonomy): domain Eukaryota; kingdom Metazoa; phylum Arthropoda; class Insecta; order Lepidoptera; family Saturniidae; genus Antheraea; species Antheraea pernyi. The sequence continues at coordinate 171,422 of MU159204.1, forward strand.
GCAGACGAAGTTGCACGGGTCAGCTAGTAAAATATAATCTATACTAATAGTATAAAGCTAGGTTTGTTTGGTTGAACGATCTAATCTCAGGTACTACTTACTGATCTGATTTGAAAAAGTTTTTAGTGTTAGATAAGTCATTTATCGAGGAAGGCTATAGGATATACACCGTCACGCTAAAATCGATAGGAGCGGAGCACCGATGAAGAATCTTTCAAAATCGGGGTGATTTTTACTTTTGAGAGTTTCCGCTGTGTGTTAGCGTTAAGCGAAAGTACTATTCTTACGAAGACGAAGTCGCAGGCCGGAGTTAGTATAAAATTATTTCAACGCAGAGGGAGTAACAGGATAATACACTAAAATAAGTAGCAAAAACTGAATTAAGTCGCAATGTCACCCAAAAAACTACGCTCATTTCTTAAAATGAAATTATATAAACTGAAGCAATGTATTTTTGAAATTATACTTCTTTTGGCGCGTTAGGGAAAAAATATGAGAGTAAATTGTTACGATACGCTCGCAAACCGTCACGACAAACCGACACCCTGAAGGTAACTATAGTCAACATTTTGTTTCTTTGTATTAAAACTTTCAATGTATTAAATATCTTTTTTCTATTGTTAGTGTCGTTTTTTCTACAAACGTAGAATAAGGCAAAAGATAAAATTTTTGAAAAGATTTTTGTCTTGTTACGCAAAAGAAGTATAACTTCTTTTTAAATAAATTTAAGTACATAAGATAATTACTTTTTATTAAAACAACTACTTTTTTAATTTTACTTGACTTTATTAACGATCTTCGGAGACTAAGTCTTTCACACGTTTAAATAAAAAAGGAACAACAGTCATCTATTTCTGTAGTTTTGACCGTGTTGAAGTAGATGTTGAATTGGACGTATTATTGTTACAACATTTATTTACTTTACGATGAAAACTCGAAAAACGTAAATTTTGAGTTAAATCTTTTTACCTGTATCAATCATTCAATAAAATCTAAAGAAAACAGCTGTTGCCTTTGTATACGCATTTCAAGTTCTAACAGTCATAGAGAAGAATGCTTACATTAGTTTACATTAGAGATGTCACGAATGGTCATATCACCATTCGTATAAGCGAGAAATTCGCATAATTTTAAACATTTCATAACATTCGCATCAAACAGCATCCGTGTACTGTACCGAATGAGTAGTTTTTTACTGCAGTTGCCCTATATATGAACCACTAACAAATCGCTACATTAGCAAAAAATAACCAATGTTTATATTTTTAAAATACAATGAAACGTGTTTAAATTTTGATCACTAATGGCTTAAACTAATTGTAACCTATACTAAAAAAATACAATTAATTTTTTGTATGTTTCTTCCGATTATTCATATTTCAAATGTTCGCATTCGTATTCGCATTTACAAATATGTATATATTATGTATATCGAATCATATCTTTAGTTTTATCTGCTATCGCTTCGCTCTTGCGAGATACATAAATAGCAAATGAGATTAAACATTTCATATATGCATCGGCTTTTATTATATATTCCTATTAGCCGTACCAACGGTTCAGACTACGTACAATCGCGTACTTGGTAACTTGATTGCAGCAAAATCACTCGATAGATAGATTGTTGTAGTCAATAGTACTTCTCGAACGGTGATTCGGACGTATTATAGATTCGATGATCGTCAATTCGATGTATGTGCCACCGAATTTTTCGAACTTGTCAGCGAAGAGAAAATTGAAGGAAACTGAACCATTGAGTAATGTTCTCTTGGAATATATATTATGTTCTAATGGGAATAAAATTTCTTGGCGTTTGAAATCGCCAATACGGTGTGGGCTGGCTTGATAGCTTGATCCATTTTTATTTATCATACTAGCATTAACCAGCAGTAACGCATGCGTTTTTTAAAATTGTATTAAAGAAATATAAAATTGTGAAAAAATATACAATTATATAGAAATGCTCTTTCAAAAACAATTGTAAGTACGACACGCACGCTACTCACAGTAACATGTAATGTGTAAATTAGATATATATAAATAAAGTAGCCTATGTCACCCAGTGTGATTTCAGCTATCAGCCAGTGAAATTTTCGTCAAAATCAGTTAAGCCGTTTCGGAAATTACCCGGAACAAACAGACACACAGACCGTCAAAATTTTTAAAAATTGCATTTTTGTTATAAGTAGCGTGTACACTTTCATATCCAAACAGTAAAAAAATGTTATTTTGATATTACATACAGACACTCCATTTTTATTATATGTATAGATAAAAGTAGATGATGGTGTATATGCTATAGGCATTTAACATTCATAAACTCAACCCATCTCCATTTAATTAGGAATTAGAAAATTAATAGTAACAGAGAGGTGCAAGCGCACTTAATTAATTATAAAAAAGCAATAAATCAGAGTACCTAATAAGCGTTCTAATGGACGGACAGACAGAGACGCTGCTTGTAATAATATGTAAGCACACAGCCACGAGTATCCATAAGTGTCTACGTACACAACGTTTTTTTTCAGCGTGTATTTCTTTTAACGACGCCACTATTTTACACATTTCCACCATTTAAGTTAAAACTAAGTATAGTTATATTATGGTAATTAAAAAAATACAGGTACAATTAATAGGAAAACGTAGCGTGGTTGTAGCGTTTTTTCTAAGCCGACTTAGATAGCTACCATCTTTAAGTTGAAAATGTGTCACCAAGCAGTTCTCAGTGCATTGCATTTGAGAGTCAGCCACCTGTAGGTTTGGCGTGTTTACAATCTTAGACTATGCCGTCGTTTCACATCAAGTTGAGATTATGATCCAATGCTTATTAACACTGCATCACGAGTCTTGTCGGTAACTAAATAATTAGCAGATTGATTCCATTTGCACCAATACTAATGCAAAGGAAAATCTACCCCGCGTCAGCCGCCTCACGCGTACCGTTTACAGTTTTAATTATTAATTATATTTTATAGCATATACATTATAAATAGAAATTCGTATTATGATACCATTTTTTACATGTAGAGAAATCTTATATGGGACACCCAAATGCTCATGGGAGCATGGGTAGTGTTACACTAAAAACTAAAAAACCCGCCCCATTACTGGGAGTGCCACGGGATCATGCGAGCATACACCGTGCGCACCCGTGGCAACAGACCGCTTGCCACACCGACCTGGGCAATTTTAGCAATATAAACACAGAATTTTATATTATAATGGTGTACAAAAATATATAAATTCGTATGCTATACGCCTGTTATGTAAAACGCGCATCGTTCCACATTTTAAAAACGCCGTGTATGTATGTATGTATGGCCCTAAGTGACACATGAAGCCCGCACGGTGCTAAGTAGCGCACGTTTGTACGATATAACTGCGTATTAAAGCGTATACAGCTGTATGCGTGTGCGGGTCGTATGTCGCAGTTGACCGCGGTGTGGCGCCCGTTAGCGTCTCGTCGCGCGCTCGTATATCGCCCGCCTGTGTCGTATATAGTTAGAGAACTAACTTGCAATTGCACCTGCCGCTATACACCTACAGGACGTATCTATAAAATAAGTCTAAAGGAAAGTTAATTGTGTATCGATAAATCAGTGTAACTGTCGCATCACTACGACACAGGCGGGCGATATACGAGCGCGCGACGAGACGCTAACGGGCGCCACACCGCGGTCAACTGCGACATACGACCCGCACACGCATACAGCTGTATACGCTTTAATACGCAGTTATATCGTACAAACGTGCGCTACTTAGCACCGTGCGGGCTTCATGTGTCACTTAGGGACATACAATACGTACACGACTTGCGAAAAAAATAACGCGAGCCGGCCACAGTAGCAGTCGGCGAGCGCGGTGCATTTAATACATAAGTTATAATTCCAAAGGTTATAATTCCTCAAGACTAAATTTGAATTGTTCTTTTGTTATTTGTTCAGATCGAAACACAACTGTTTAAGAGCTACTACTTTGTGATAGAATTAGATATAGTGGTGGAGTTTCCAAAGAGAGTTTTTAAAGATTCCACCACTTACGAATTCTCACTCTGGTACTTAACCCTAGCTAAGTCCATCTTCGTCGATGAACAAGGTCTTAAATAGTATAACTTTACCAATTTTTGGAGGATTATACAAGCCAACTGCGTAATTGTTTCTTTTATGATAGCACAAGACAGTAATTTGTCTATTTTAAATCAGATAAGAGTGCTAGATAAAGTTGATCGTAATTTCTATGGGAAGTAATAGTCACGTATAACTTGGTTTTATTTACTCATTACAAGTGCTATACTATGAAAATCATGTCGTAGAATGTATTTATTTCACTCAATCTAATTATAACTCTAACAAATAAGATTTATAGTAAGATTATTTCGTGATAAAGTTTGTTAAACATCTCTATATGGCCACGATAAACTCTCATGTCCATTATGGAAACTTTGTGTAATTATTTTTGCAATTGATATAAGTTAACCAATATTTTTATAAGAATAACTATTACAGTTACTTGTAAATTAAATATATCTTTTTTATTTCATAGTTTTCCCATTTGAACACAATCACATCGCGTGATAAATGATGAAGTGGTCTAAGATAGTAAATTGACTAAACCTAGAAGAGGGGGGCCTGGCTCTCTAGTTCAACTACTGAAACACATCAACAGGTGCTTGTTGACAGATTCACAACTTGAGAGTGGTAGCCATCTAGGCGGTAAAGGTGGCAGAGCTACGCTGAAGCTATTAATGGTTTCAACGTGAATGGGTCGGCTCGACCGGGGTAGTACACACTTTCACAGAAAACCGACGTGAAGTAACAGTGCTTGCATTGTTGCGTTTTGTTCGGTCAGTGAAAGCGCCGGAGGTCCCACCTCCCCTCCCCTTCCCCCTCCCTTTTCTCCCTCTCTCCCTCAAGACAGGTTGGCAACGCACTTGTGACTCCCCTGGTGTTGCAAGTGTCTATGGACGGTGGTGATCACTAAACATCAGGTGACCTACCTGTCCTGTCCTGTGTTTGCCTCCAATAATATAAAAAATAAAAATATCCCAATCTTATATCTTAAATCTTAACTACGTCCAAACCCGTTAGCTAGTTTTAAAGGTTATAAAACTATTTGCTGCTGTGTAAATGTACTGGATTTATGATATAATTGTGTTTTTGGGGGTCAAAGAATTATTAAAAAAGTATAAGAGTCAAGGAACGGTCATAAAGGAGTAAAACACGTTTTGGTGTATATGTCGCGCAAATAATATGTAGGTGTGTTTGAGAACAGAAGTTTCACGGTGCGCTGCGACTCGGCTCGACGCGGCGGTGGCACTCGTAGTCGATGCACGTCGGTACTTAGATAGGCGGGTAGTGAGCTTAACTTGATAGGGCTACCTCTGCTGGTATTTAATTTAATTTAACAAATATTACTGAACGATCGGGTAGCCTGCTACACGGAATGACAGTTAGTATATTTTATATATGCTTATACGTGTCTCATATACATTTTACCTCGTAAGGTTTACATTACTATTATCGTAAGTCATTGTCATTCATAGTCGAATTTTGCAATCGATCATCTGTAAATGATAGTGAAAATTCTAGTAAATAACCATTGAAAAATGTATATTTTAGTAATAAGTATAGAAATGATTAAAAACGACAAAAATAATAGGAATTTAATATTGGCAACTAATTATCCTTAAGTGGCCTCGATTTATACACATATTGATGCATCCATAGACGCAGGGCGGTCAAAATGCTTGACGCAAACTCTACATTATGTCTCAATAATAAGTAGCAAAGTAATTGTTACAAAACAGAGAAAAAAAAACATTTTCCAAAAATTTAATATTTAGTACTTTAGTATTTATTTTTAACAAACGAGTTGTAGAATTAACTTTTTGTTTTATTCCATTTTTTTTTCTCCTTGTTTTTGGTTTGTAATAAACCGAGATTTTCTAAAATAGCCAAAAATATTCATCATAACGATGATTTAGTTTCAGTTAGTTAAACGGAAAATATGAAAGGAAGCGAATTAGAAATGAAATAAGGATATGACAGATACACTTTTCTACATTAATATTATGAAAATAATTAAGATTAAATTTCCTAAGTACAGTAAAGCAAAATTAATTTACGTTATTTAGATTTAGCCTACACATTTATTGTTAGAATAAAGAGGTGGCAACCCTATGCCAATGACTGTGGAGCGAGCGGGCGCTATGTAGTATAACGTGTTTGTGTATAGTGGCTGCCGCCGACAGAATCACCTGGGCTCGCAATTTTACGAGCAGCCCGCCACGTCGGTCGACGCTTCTACTGCCTTTCACGAGCTCAGTGAAGTGATTCATGTATCGTATATTATTTATATATCGATATCGATGTAAAATATTAATAAAAATACTACAAAATATTTATAAAAAATTAAACAATTACATAAAATGTAATCGTTTAAGCTTTGTTTGTGAAAATTGCTCTATCTAGCTACTCTACATTTATATTCCATAATTATATAGTATCTTTACAAGCATGTACGTATAGATTGGTATAAAAGTAAGTTTGCAATGTTATACTAAATTAAATTACCTCAGTCCTGCCAGAGTTTTTCTAAGTAATACTTTTCGAAGCTGTATTTCTAAATGAACCTGCAAATTGAGTTTTTAACCACTTTCTACTATAGGAATGTCTATTTCTGAGTGAATATAATAAACTATTTTGAAGAAAATTATCGTCCTATCTATGTGAAATGTGAGAAAAAAAAATTGTAAGTTAACTCTACGATGTATATTTTTTAGTTGTGGATTCTATTTCAGTTGGAGTAAAAACATAGTTCAAAAATGTATTCGGTTTGGCGCATCGTATTCTCGGTTAGTTCGATATCTGTGATCATTAACCACCCCCACTCGGTTGTAGTACACTCGGGCTCGGTCCCGGGCGACGCGACGCGATGGAATTAAATCGCACGCACGACACTTCCGCCCACCTCTCACCGCTCCCCTCTGGCCTCATCACCCCGATAAAATGTAGGGTTGATACTTACAGAACGCCTTTATAAACATTATGGCTAAAGCTTTCTTTTATTATTAAAGTCGTCGTGAATTCGATATATCTGATATTTCTTCTGATATTTCATCGTTTCTGCATTTTTGAAGGCTTTCCGCGGCGTGGCTTTTCGGCCGCGCCTGGTGATTGTTGTGGTGAAGAGACGGGCCACCTGCGTGGCCGGGCTGCGGTATAGCGCACCTAGGAAAAGACTTTCTCTAGGTACGCTAAACATGCCTTCTCGGCTTCTGTTCCAGGGCTTTCTCCTTTTAAATTTGCCGCTCTTTTGATAATGGAGATCATCGCGTCTTTACGACTAGCGTTTTCTGATTTATCCGCAGTTTGCGGAGGCTTCGGAGGCTGCGGCTGTCTGGCCGCGGCGCTTCTGGGGATCGGGTCGTTTGCGGGGGCCATCAGGCTACCCGCAGCGGACTCCTCAACCGTCAGTGGGGCCGAGGGCGGGTCCGCCGTGCGCCTGGATTCACCGGTCCGGGCGACGGTCCCTGCTCGGCGGTTGCGCAACTCCCGTTTGTACACCGGGCAAAGGGATATGTTGTTTGCGGGGTGAGCTCCCCCGCAGTTCGCGCAGGTGGCCGGCTCACTCCTCGGGCGTTCACATTGGTGCGCGGGGTGGGGCCCTCCGCACCGCACACACGCTATCTGACGATGGCAGTTCTGGGAGGCGTGGCGGAATTGCTGGCACCGATGGCACTGAGCCGGTCGGCGCTTGCCTCGCCACGCCTCTATTGACATTCCAGTCATGTTCAGGAGGTCTGTGATCTCGTATATAGCCGGTATGAGGCCAGGAGTTCAATTTAGGACTGCGTGGTAGATGCACCCCTGCCTACCGCCGCGCCCGTTGATCTGCCGCACGTACTCCGCGACGTGCCCCTTCGCGCGCAGAGCTTCTATAATTGCGGCAGGATCCGTCTCCATAGGAAGGCCGCGTATCGCGACCTTGAGGCTTCTTTCTGGGGGGGGGGTGTATGAGAACCAATGCACCCCCTCCTGCTTTCCTAGGTAGTCCTGTATGACTCGGTATTCTGCTGCGTCCGCCGGTATAAATCGGACACCTTGTCCGTACGGGCGGGCGTTCACTGGATGTCCTAAAGTTTCAGCTAATTTTTTAAAATGCTGAAACCAATCGGGCAGCTTCTCTACGATTATCGGTGGATATCGTGGGCCTTTCTCAATGTCCGGTTGCGTGGATGTCCCGCTATACTCGGCGGTCTTAGTGGCAGCACTGGCGCACGGTATAGCTGTTTTAGGGTTCCGTGGTTTGTTTACATCTGGTTGTCTTGCGGCTCCGGCAGGCGGCGCTGCGATGGTAGCGTACGACGGCTGCTCGCGGGCAGCCTCACGCGACGGAGCGGGCGCGGGGGTGGGTGCGACCCCTCGCGTCGCTGAGTTTTCGGAGATCGCGCGCGGCGAAATTGTCGGCAGCGCGGGTTTCGTTATGCAGGGCTTCTTTTTCGGCTGGGTCTCAGCTTCATCTTCAGGCGGCAATGGTGCGCGATTCGCGGCGTGCTCGACCGAGCGGGCTCGATGGTACGTCGGGGATCGCGGGTATCGCGAGTTTTCCGCGGGCGGCGCATTCGAGCGCCGCCGCGTCGATCGCGGAAGGCAGTTTACCCTGAGTAGCGGCTTCGAAGACGCGCACATACAGCGCCATCCAACGTGCCATCCCCTCAGACAGTGCCCCAGCTAACATTAGCTGGGCGAGAGTGAGAATATCACTCTCGTACTCATCTGTCTGAGTTGACGACCCGTCAGACGGCCTCTGTCGCGGGTCAGAAGTCGACCAGGGTGTAGGCACCGTGGTGCGGAGTCCGGTGGGCGTAGCGGTGGTCTGTTGTTGCGGGAGTTCGGTGTCCGTAGGCGTGCTAGAGGTTGTCGGGTGTCTTGACGACGATGGGAGGTCTGGTTGGTCCTGAAAAGGACCTTTTTTTTCTTCGCAACGAAGAGGCGTCTTTACTTGAACGCATTGTTGCACGGACGAAGCGATAAAAAACGCGGAACTCGTGTACAGGAACGTCCTCGTGTGCGTAACAACGGGGCAATCCTGCCCCGAGTCGAAGCACGCATGGCCTTTTATAGCTGGCTACCCCTACCCCACCGTAAGGCGTGGCTTAAGTTTGGCTAGATGGCGCTACTAGCAGGTGGGGTAGACGCATGGCTTGGCTTGGCTATGGCGACACTTCCGGTGGTAGTACTAGGCATTAGTACTACAACTTTCGGTGGGCAGTACCGTGGCGCGATACGATGCGCTTCCGGTTGTTACAAAATATTTATTCAAGGAATCCCAATAATCCCAGCAAATTTTGTATTTATCTCTATAATAAATACAATTGCTTTTTAACGACTCATCAAATTATTCTGAATTGCGTTTTTTTTTATATGCTACTTAGAGTTAACACTAACATGTCGACGGTCTTACTAAATAAGAAAGGTAATAAAATATATACAAGATGTCTGCCAGCCCTATACAGCAACGAAGCCGCCTCAACGGGGACATCCAAGTGACTGATGCCCGAGGCACATATGTTACTCGGGAAATGTCACCCGGTATACGTCTCACGTAATATAATACGTATACCAATGCTTATGGATGTACTTGTGCGTAGTGTAAAGTAGATTAGAAGTCTAATCTGGATGCAGAGTGTTTATTTGATAAAAGGGTAAACGTGTAATAGCTACATGCGTCGGTTTATTTCGTTGGTTTGTTGAAACACTGTCTTATTTTTACTACAATATGGAATTTTATAGACATATGGAGTCTTTATTATATGATTTCATACTTTACAGTTAAGTATTCTGTCTTAATAATTACATTATGTAGGAAGTTGTAGCTCAGAAGTAGTAGAATTATAAGTGGATAGATGTCATCTATTCTATTCCTCTTTATGATTATAAAGATTACTAGATTCTTCCCGCGACTTCGTCCGCGTGGAATATTTACGCTAACACGCAGCAGAAGCTCTCAAAAGGATAAAAAAAACGATTTTGAAACATTCTTCATTGGTGTTCTGCTCTTACTGGTCTTAGCGTGATGATATATAGTCTATAGCCGTCCTCAATAATTAGCTATATAACACTGAAATAACTTTTCAAATCAGATCAGTAGTTGCCTAGTTTAACGCATTCAACCCAAAAAATAAGCTTTATAATATTAGTATAGATTTCTCCTCTTCTCTCGTCTCTCTCTTACCTCGAGTCGTCAATCAAATTACAATAACTTTTGATAGAGTGGACCGATTTTAATGAAACAAAGACTAAGATACTCCCGAAGATATGCTTTATGATTTGTAATTGGAGATTTTATTGTGAACCCAGAACTTTAGCAGTGATGCGTGTTCATACAAATAGACAGATAGACAGTCAGGCAAACAGACGTGACATTTCAAAAAATGATTGAAATGTATTCTATTACTTATTCCTAGACACCTGCAACAATTTTTTTCATTTAAATAAAAAAAGTACAGACTCTTTAGATTTACATTCTTATGATACGTATAGATTTCGTTTCTACATGAACGTACATACAGGATTATCTGCGATAGCTTCAGCGTTTGGACTATAGAGGCGAGATAAGTATGTAGCGTAGGTTTATTAATACTCTTATGAAAGAAATGCTCAAAATAAGTTGTAGTAAACACATAAGAAATTCACATAAAAGTTAATAAATACGAAAAGTTGTTAGTCCCTAAAATATTTTGTCTGAAGTTACTAAAACCTTAGACGTTAAACTCCCATGTTTATGATCATGGCTTACGATTTATGTAGCAGCTATCACAAGATTACGCCTCTATATACCTATATGTTGTGTTTAGAGCATTACGTGTATTTATTAAAGAAAGAAACTACGACAATTGTACAAATTTTTGCTTATATTGTAACCCCAAAGCTGTTTGATAAAATCAAAAGAACTCTTTTAAAAAATACGACATTGTAAATTAATTATGTGTTAATATAAGTTTTTACTTTGCTTCAAAGTATAGGTTTTTAATTATATATCCCGTCTTTTCCAATTTCCTGATTCGATTATCGACCAAACACCGCCGACGTGACTTATCGATAACTCGACCTCCGTCGTGGTGTTACACTTTGTTTTAAGGCCGTTATAGAATATTTTTGAATTCAACCAATTTAGTTTTAAACTTTTCTGTGATAAATTTATGAATCTTCCAAATTATTACATAGTATAAAACGAAGTTCCCTACCGCGTCTGTCTGTCTGTTCGCGATAAACTCAAAAACTACTGAACGAATTTTCATGCGGTATCCACGAGTGGATAAAGTGATTCATGAGGAAGATTTTAGTATATAATTTATCAAGGTTTTTTTTATAATCAGTGCGGGACAACGTCAGCCGGGCCCGCTAGTTATTAATAAAGGAAGTATAGCCTACATTGTGCCTTTGGTATTTCTTAGTATGTGAGCCTCCTTGACGTGTCCGTCAATGGCGAACCTTACTTCGCCAAGGTTCATCTGCGCGTGAAGTGTTTTAAGTGAGTAAGCGGTTGCGCTGGTGCAAACCCACTCTCTCGTCCCATTCTATCATCATCCGATGGACCAGTTACCCGGTACAATCGGTGATAGAAGGGATGCAGTGGCTTGGCTGCCAACCATTAAAGATCCTGGTTGGCACCCTTTAAGGCGCATCACATCACCTTGCTACATCGCCGCGGTCGCCGGGGACAATTGCCTATCGGCGGTGCCCGCTTCCCGAGCCGATGTAGACTTTGTGTACTTTTGGGGGATCACCCAATATAGCTGAAAGATGAAAGATACAGCCCCCTCTACTAGGTTTAGCCCACGGATCGACGTGGTTACCGGGGTGTGGCCGCTGTGTACACTACAGCTACGTGGAGCCACTAGTAGAGAGATTATGAGCGGCTAGAAGTGACATCAAGAGTTGCTTCCTCGATTAATCGAGACGATCAGCGTCTGCTTGACATTTACGACACTATAGAGCTCCTCACTATTACAGACTAATAGAGACACTCACCTCACAGTGGCAATAAATTCAAAAGTAATTTTAATATTTACCATAAAATAACATGAATAATAAATAATTATGATTATTTCTCATACTCTCTTGTCACTACGTAAAAGTGACTTTCACAGAGAATCGAACTTGAATAAGACTTTAATGTTTAATGACCTATCTAGTGTAATTACAAATGTCGAGAACTCTGTAGTTAGGTATTTTGCGGCTGGACGGCAGAGAAGTCAAAGATTCATGAACATTCTCCAGAGCTTGATTTCTACAGTTACCTTGATCCAGTAGGCTTATTCTGAGTATTTGGGAATGAGTTTACGTCGAAGTAATATGTCATAAAAAATAAATTCGAATTAAATATAGTTTTTTACTGTGTCCTGCATATTATGCATTAAAAATTTGCGGAACTGGCCGCTTATATCAAAAATATTTAAAAACTAATTATGACATTTGAAAATGGAACTCTATGGTTTTAAAATGCAATATCTATTATCTATTTGTTACTTGCTTTTACATTTTGACGCCATTTTAAATATGGAAGGATCCCTCACAATTTCACTGAGGCTTAAAAAACGGACCGACTCACTTGGTGCAATGCCATTCTTACCTGATTCAATGAAGTGACTTCAAATTTGACATGAGACATAGTGGCAAGTCACAAAACATGGATTTATAGATACCATCCCAAAACAAAGCAGCAAATGACTGTTTGGGGCTTCCTAAGTGAGAACTGGACATGTGGGTACTCTCGCTTTGGGGCATCGTCGTACAGTGAACAGCGATTGGGTACACAATAATTTGTTTGCCGGAAAACAAACAAATAACACCATGACAATGCCAACTCTCACAGTGCTAGACATACAAACGAATTTTCGAAAGAGAAAAAATACAGTCCCAGTCTGGCACCATTTAACTCCTTCCTATTTTCAAAAATCATGAATTATTTACGATTTTCAACACTAGAAATATCTGTTGTAGAGTTTAAAAAGCATGTTTCCGAGGTTTCTTAAATGTTGATGTAAAACATCTATAGGTGAGGTTAAACCTGATTCTTGGCGTGGCGAGACGTGGCGACGCTATGCAAGAGACTATGCGCGATCTCTCTTGCCGCACTGTGGTCGCATACCTATAGCGTATAGTGTTGTTTACTACGTTACACATGTGTTTCACATCTGCCAGGCGTCCCGTGATGGCTCTATTTAAAAAAATGTGAAACGTCTATATGCGCGATTAAATCTGCTTTTGACTTGGTGCGACGCGAGTGTCGACGCAAAACACATATTTTGCACTATTAACGAAATACTCAAACACATTTGCAACCTTATCTGTATAAACATAAAATTCAAATTGATTTGTCGGCCACTCGTTATACTAGTGTTACGCGGCAAACACACCGCGCCTGCACCTAGTTGAGTTTTATTATTTTGTATTTAATAAAAATGAATATTTATGTAATAAAATAAATAAACAGTAATTATTTTATGGATCAAATTTGTAATGCTTTATCCTTTTATTATGCCATAGCTGATTCCTGTTGTAATCTGTTCTTTTAGGCATATAACTTATACAAAACAATTTCGATATTTCACATCTGCCAGGCGTCCCGTGACGGCTCAATTTTTTAGACTATAAACTAAAAAAAAAAGCCATCTTAGTAAATAACGGACACCATATTATTTATGCTTCAGTCTAGGATAATTAACCCCTCCTTAATTGCTTCTCTCCTTAATATGATAATCTAAATAATTAATAGTTACAAAGCAAACAGGTCTCGGAAATAAGTTTATAGAAATATATTTGCTGTAGCATGTAATGTTAATCTTTTGGATAGGTATATAAGCAATTTTACTTCCTATATTACTATGTATTCTTACACACCAGCATATATAATTGTGAAATTATCTCAACTACATAGCGATTATACTGTTCTGGCGTTCAAATTTGAGTCGCGTATACCAGCCCCCTATAATTTTCGCCTTGGGATACGATTTCTTTTGTGTCGCGTATAGTTTGTTTCTACGCTATAATAAAGTAGGCCAGTTATTTCGTTGCGATTAATTTTACTAAGATTTTATTTTGTTGTTTACGTAATTTATCAGCATAACTTTAGTAACGGTTTCACTGAAAAATATATGAAAATAATATTTTTACGATTTTATAGTTAAACTGTAAGGCTCTTCTGAAATAATAAAAAAAAACACAGACACTTTCCTTTTTTTTACTGTTTTTTAAGTATTTTTAAATTAGTTATTGGCAAACTTATACGAAGACTTCATAAAATATATTGATATTATTTTATCGAACCTAAAAATAATTTTATCATATCATAAATAGATTACAAATAGTTTAGTTTAGAATTCGGTTAAGAGGTATTAGAAATACCGTCTGAGATGCTGTTATTAATATACTAAACAATATTCATCGACTTGGTAAGTTTTGACGACCGTGTTACGCACGAAGTCGGTTTGTTTGCGGACTTTGCGGTCAACACGATGCGGGGCCGGGTGTTGTCGCTTCGACAGCTTTCAGCTTTCTTTGATGTCCTAGTACATCTATATATACATTTCTATACAAACTTAAATTAAAAGTTTTAAATTTATTTTGTATATATTTTAAATTATATATTTTATTTATTGTATTTTGTTAACTTGGTTATATAAACCTTTATTTATTTTTACTGTGGATATACGGATTTTAAAACCATTGCCACTTCATAACGTCCTAGTACGTTTCTGTAATTATATGAAAGTGACAAAAAGCAGCGTTGTTTTTTTTTTGTGGGAACACAACACATGGAAATAAATTTATAGCTAACCGTCACTTGTTCCTTAATGTCGTCTTGTCAACGGCTAATTGGAAGTTAGGAAGGATACTTTCTGGTGACCTTCCGAAGATCAATCAAGTAAGCGAGAAGAGTAGGTACTTACTGCGTTAGTTCGAACTTTATGTAAACTCAAAATTTATATTAAAATAGCATACAAATAAAGATAGGCTAGGGAGTTTTTAGCGGCAACTTAGTCTATCATGTGCCTCTACATTTTTGTAATATTAGTGCTATTTTACGTAACATAGTTCGGTTATTAATACATAAGTGAAGATATCGACATGGCAATAATTATTTAGAAGATTGGTTGCCGATAATAAAATTAAATATATACGCTAAATATTCACATGATATCATAAATGTCGTGGGAGTCACGTTCTAAATTTCACCCGATGCAACAAAGGGCACTCATCAGCCAACCCTCATAAAGCATCGGGTCCCTTCCATTGTCGATTTTTACCTGTCAAGTGTCGCCGCGACTGGGATTAGCGATGGAGGGTTGCACGAGAACCGAGACCGTCACGGCCCGTTCTTATAAAAAAATAAAATTGAAGGATCAATCTTACTGTGAAGGACTTTTGTAACTTAAGCTCGATTCTAGAATACATTTACCGAAAACGATATCTCGTCTTTTTTATGAAAAAATTTAGTTCGACATTTTAAAGTCTAATCTTCTTTGGCTGGGTTGAGCGATTTTTCTTAGGGGAAACACCTGTGCAGGTTATGTCACCGATAACCTGTGCAGCCCATCATATCTTTAATTAATTAATAAACTCTATAAAAATGTATATCATTATTGCTCGGTATGCCGATAGATGGGAAAACCTGAATAATGACAATAATGAAATTAAAATAACTCAATTTTAATATCAGGTTTGTAAATTCAAAAAGAACATAGGCATTCCATTGTTTTGAGTTTTGTTTCTGTTGGAATCTGTTTGATAGGTCGCGAATTACATGCAACAGCCCAAGCAGAGGTATGTCGTGCACCCTTGAGCTATTTGTCAAATAAAATCGGCTGAGTGCTTTAAGCGCTCGCCTTAGTAGTCCGGTGACGCTGTTAAGACCTTACTAAACACCGTAGTCAGTTCGAAAAAAAAAGATTCTGTTGGTAATCCTTATGAGTGCTTCGATTTTTTTTCTATACTTGCGAGAAGTCGGTCTTTATTTCAAAATGTCGATCAGTATTACTTTATGAACCTTGCATCTACTAATCTACAATATTTGTACACAGTTTGGCAAAAACTATAATACTGAAATTTAAAAATAAAGTATATGTATATATGGTCAAATTTCGACCAGTCCTCTCTGCGGCGACTTTAGGTACGTATAAACCTACGGTAAGAAATTGTATAAATGACATAGAATATTATATAAAAATCCGTTTGCATAGTTCAGAAGAACTACCGAAGGCAATAAACTCTTTCGAAAATTTCACAAAATAATGTTTTTGACATCTGTATTTTCCATTCAGTGTACCAGTAAAATTCCTTTTCAAATATTGGTAACACACATTACCAAACATTTGTTCAAACACTCGAATAGTAAGAAAGAAAACACCACCAAAATCCGTAAATCAGCCCCTAGTAACCCTAGATAGAATGGTAAATAACGCGTGTCCCTGCGCAAACAAGGTCCGGACGATTGCTCGGAACTGTGGGCGCGAGTTAAGGGCCTCTTAGATCCCGCACTCCGCACCGAAATATTCCATAATATTCGTGGCATACCGATTGGGGTTCTGCGACCCGCATTACATCGAAGGGAGAGTAATATTTTGGCTTATAAATACTTACTAACAACCGTTCGCTATTTCGTCCGAGTTACATATATATCCATACTAATATTATAAAGCTGAACAGTTTGTTTGCTTGAACGCGCTAATCTCAGGAACTACGGGACCGATTTGAAAAATTCTTTCAGTGTTAGATAGCTAATTTATCGAGGAAGTCAGCTATATATCATTACGCTATGACTACTAGGAGCGGAGCACCAATGAATAATGTTTCCAAATCGCTTTTTTTCCTTTTGAGTGCTTCCGCTGGATGTTAAGGTTGCCCATAGAAACTATAACACGCGGACGAAGTATGAATAAAAATCAATTGCCGAACATATGTAAGTATATTACTTCAGTACGGCTGCACCTAATTGGGTAATTCTTTTATTGTTCTATCTGTAATTGTCTAGACATGGTTGGTTTGAAATAAGAGTTTAAAAGAATATTCGTACGGAAAAGTGAAGATTTTAGATTAAAAATCTCCCTATAAAAATTGGCAAGTAATTGCGGCAGAAGACAGTTTACCATTAAATACTAATCAAGTTTTTAGATCTACACGAATATAAATCGATTGACGAATGTATGTAAGTGAATTACTTCAGTACGGCTGCACCACTTTGGTTATTCTTTTTCTTTTGTCGTGTTTGTCATTATTAGGAGGTTTGTTTGAAAGAACAGGTTTGAAAATTCGTACGGATAAACAAAAAGTTTGGGTTTCTCAAATCTCCATATTAAAAGTGAGTTACTGAGAAAGAAGACAATAAGGAAGATGTACGAAATATTGACAGAATGGAAAGATCGACGTTCAGTTGTCTAATTGCTATGTTATTTCATTACAGGGCCGTACTGTGACGGTAAGATTAGGTCTCATTTTTTGTCAGTACACCTGTGCGAAATTGGTACTGGCAGATAGTGAAAATTAAAATAAGATTTATATATTAGTACATTAGAAGAGAATAGCCATGAGACAGAGAAAATGTAGACCTCAAAAGGCGTTTTGAATGTAATCAACGCAGCACCGCGCAGCTGAATGCGAATATACTACTTCCCTTAGAGGCATCCCTAACGGTCTCTGACTGTAGCTTATGTACACGTAAAACTCGAGCGAGGAGACGCGGAGCGAACGCGCTCGTTCGGTGACGTCATTATATAAATTAGAGAGACACTTGTCGGCGCCGAGCGATGCGGATCACAGCGCGGCGCGGCCGGATAAAACCCTCCGCTTCTGCTTTAGGGCTACCAACGCTTTTTCTTTTTTTTTGTTTATCGTAGCACGGCAAAGTGACTTTACTGTGCCTGATGGTGAGCACAGTATAATCTAAAAAGAATGGCGACTACCGAGAGACATACTATCCCTCACCGGTCGCCGCTGTCATGCCGGCCTGCATAAATGTCTCTTCACGTTACGCTTGAACGACCCCATATTATAGGAAGGAGGGAACACACTGGCCGGGAGATCGTTCCACAGCTTCACGATACGGCAGAGATAAGAAGTTGCGAACTTTCTAGTTCGTGCACAGATAGATTTTCGAATTTATACTGGAACCAGGCGCATTTCCCTTGCACAAGATTTGTAAGCGTTACGGATTTAATATCGTACTATTTGACGTGAAACATCTATAGTGATGGGTCAGACCTAACCGAACCCCCTCCCCCCCGTTCGCGCTTTAGGGTTACCAACGCTATTTCGAATTTGTGCTAGTATCAGACGCACAAGATTTGCAACGGATTTAATGTCGCGCATCGTTTATATGAAACATTTATAGCGGCGGGTCACACCGACTGTTGGAGTGGTGAGGTGTCGCCACGCGTTGCCACGCTATATAATTTTGATTTTTTTTAAATTTTATCTATTATAAATGTTTATTAGGTAACAATACATCTTTTTCTTGAAAAAATTCTTAATATTTTAGTTTTGATTATGCATTATACATTTCCTCTCGTAAACTATCCGTTTATGCATTAATTGTGTAAAATTTATTAATTGTCTTAAATTAGCAATATTTTAAATAGGCTCTGCGGAAATCAAATGTTCCGTCGAAGACGTCAAGGTTTCGCGATTTACTAACATTTGTCACTGAATCGTTAAATCATTTTGTTGCTTTATATTTTATTATTTTAATATCAAATTGCATTGTCACTCCTCCATTTAATTAAAGTTTGCATTTTTTTAATATTCCCTAACGTTAAAAGTTTTTAGGAAAGTGTCTGTTTAATGAGAATGTGAGTTGATTGTTAAATTACTCCGCCGTTCAACAAGAATTTTTCCGTACAATTTAGGGGTAAAGAAGAAAGTATTATTCCCGAGGTATAGGTCAACTGTAAAGGCGAGCGAAGTGGCTCGCAAAAGCTAGTCCGAAATATAGCGATGTTTTAATATCGTACGTATTTACGTGGCAACCCTGCAAATCACGAGCTGGCGTGGATGTTGCCACCGGTGATTAATCGAGCGAGAAGGCGGCAGCGGCTGTGTGCTAGTGATGGGACAGAATCTTCTTTTAATAAAAAAATTAATTAATTTTGATTATTATAACGTAAACAGTTTTATTACGTTACTTATTATGGTAATATTTAGTATAGTATTATGTTACATTAATCACGTATAGAGTCGATGCAGTCAGGAATAAACACTTCGTAGATACTGTCACTATTTATTTGGGCAGAGCTTCGCCTAACAATATTTTGTACATAATAATGCGTAGATATCACCGACATCTTGCCTTTTAAAAGCCCTATGTAAGTCAAAGCGATTACTATTTACACATAATTCCGCAAAATAATTTAAGTAACACAAAAATAATAAAGTATGAACAAATTAATGTTATTTAAGTTATACAACAATTTTATATAATTATCCTTATTTATATATCTCTAATGTGTTTTCTAATCTGTTTCGACATGTACATCAGCGACATCTTGCCTTTCATAGGCCGAACTATGAAGTTAAAGAATATACTATTTATCATAATTCTGTAAAATAATTAAAGTAAATATAATAACGATCAAACTAATGATTCAATTCTATATAATGATAACAATTCTTAGTTACGTCTTCTTGAAATCTATATAATAATAATAATTCTTATTTATGTATCTTTAATATGGTGGCGCTAGTGTCAATGTGTCTCTCTAATATGGTGGCGCTAGTATCAATGTATATCTCTAATATGTTGGCGCTAGTGTCAATATATATCTATAATATGGTGGCGCTAATGTCAATGTTCCGGTCGTGTTGTAGTCTCGTCTCTTGAATGTGATGCAGCGGCACCGGAGGTGGGTGATAACAATTATTTAAAAAAAATCATATTATAGAAGCCCATAGATTAAAGGTTAAATATGATTGTAGTTTGAACTTAAAACATATGCCGTGTTAGTAGTAAGTGCATAAGTACGTATGCAAACTTTTTTAAAGCGAGTATTCAATACGTTTTCTTTTTTAATAACACCCATGTAGTCTGAATTCTTACTTAATTATTTATTTAATTTATTCATTTATTCCATTGGCTTTTAAATTTTCTTTTTGAAAATAGTAACTATATTAATTATATATTATTTAAAAGCCTAATTAAAAATTATATGAAAGCAAAATAGTACCCAAATTAATTATTTCAAAAAACAAAGTGACTGCAGGTACACACCGGCTTCAAAATGTCATAAACAAATTATGAACTTGGACAGACGTACTCGTAGTAAGGTTTTGGTACTACGTATTCTACTTTCGTGGATAAGTAATTTACTGTACTAAATGTACGTACGTGGCTACTATTATTTTTATTGGTACATAATTTGAATTTACTATTAAGCCGATATTTTATATCTAAGTACTGCGAAATAGATAGAAAGGAAGATATACTTATTCAGTACTAGCCTCTGCCCGCGACTTCGTTCACGTGGAATGGGTACATTGGACTAACGGTAACACGCAGCGGAAGCTCTCAAGAGGAAAAAATACCCGATATTGAAACATTCTTCATTGGTGATCCGCTCCTATTGGTATAAGTGTGATAATATATAGCGTATAACCTTCCTCGATAAATGAGCTATATAACACTGAAAGAATTATTCAAATCGGACAAGTAGTTCCTGAGATTACCCCCTACAACGTCACAGACTCACAAACTTTACCTCTTTATAATATTAGTATAGATATACAAAACATATTTACAAGTATATACATAAAAAAAATATTCAAGAGAGACAAGTGTTACATGGGGTGAAATGGGCTTTGTCTCAGCACAAGCTGCAAGCTTGCATGTGGAAGCGTTGCAGCGCTGGTTTTCAGACAAAGCCTGCTGTTTGTTAATAAATAGACAAAATTATGCAAATACATGGACGCACTTACACGATGATTTCAAATTAATATTATACATGCCTGTAATAATGTAACCTAGTACTGTCTTTATAGAATACAATAAAATATAATACAATGAGATCAGCCTGTGTATATCCAGCTTTTTGCAGCCTGGCATGATAGTGGCGAGCGGCGATGAATAGTGTGTCACTCGGTGGTCGCCATTGTTTTTGGATTGTACTGTGCTTAACATCAGGCACAGTGCAGTCATTTTGCCGTGCTAAAATAAAAAAAAGGCACAAGCTGCAGGCTTGCATGAGGAAGCGTTGCAGAGCTGGTTTTCAAACAGAGCCTGCTGTATGTTAAATGTTAATACATCGACGAATTCACAGACGCGTTTATACAATGACTTCAAGTTAACATTATACATGCCCTTAATAATGTAACCCAGTACATTAAATCAAATACGTAATTTAAGACACAGAATCGACACGTACGTGAAGTAAAAGTTGTTTTATATTATTCGCATTAAAATATTTCGACGAGCTTTGATTGTGTATTGTAATAGTTGGATTATCTCAATTCACACATACAGTGTAAACTCTCTAGAACGTTAATCGTTAATTAATAGCTCTCTGTAACACTTAAGTTACTTCATATTGGTTAGTTTACTTTAAAATCCATACATTCATACACACTTGTAGCGCAACAGCCATCCTCTACTACGATTTACTACGAACTTTCTTTACTACGAATTACGAAGGTAACGTAATTCTGGGCGTCAATATATATTTACAGTGATTATTATCATTATTTAAGTCTACAAAAGGTTTCGACTAAATCTTTAAAATGCTAAAATGTCTAAGAAAGACATCAGAGAACGTAAACAGTCACTTAACGGCCTAGCCTTTATTATTGGAATTGCTAAGAGCACTGCGGTGTGTCTAGGTGATTTTTGGTTTTTAATTTACTTATTTACAAGACACATGAAGGGGCTGGTGGGACCGTGTAAATAGGCCCCACCAGGATATGCGGTAAAATAAATAAGAAGCGTGGGAGCGGTTGGTAGTGGCCTTGCCTATAAATAAATAAAATAGCAAGAACCCCAAATAACAGCGTGGACTGACCTGCAACTCAGCACCTCGTACGGAGAAGCGGCGTCCCAAGCGAAATATGCGAACTGCGAGTTGCTCTCCAAACTCCTCAAGCGGGCGGCGTCAATATATGTTACGGTGATTCAACTCAGCGTTTACAATTAAAATCCATACATTCATACACACTTGTAGCGCAACAGCCATCCTCTACTACGATTTACTACGAACTTTCTTTACTACGAATTACGAAGGTAACGTAATTCTGGGCGTCAATATATATTTACAGTGATTATTATCATTATTTAAGTCTACAAAAGGTTTCGACTAAATCTTTAAAATGCTAAAATGTCTAAGAAAGACATCAGAGAACGTAAACAGTCACTTAACGGCCTAGCCTTTATTATTGGAATTGCTAAGAGCACTGCGGTGTGTCTAGGTGATTTTTGGTTTTTAATTTACTTATTTACAAGACACATGAAGGGGCTGGTGGGACCGTGTAAATAGGCCCCACCAGGATATGCGGTAAAATAAATAAGAAGCGTGGGAGCGGTTGGTAGTGGCCTTGCCTATAAATAAATAAAATAGCAAGAACCCCAAATAACAGCGTGGACTGACCTGCAACTCAGCACCTCGTACGGAGAAGCGGCGTCCATCTATACATATAATAAGAATGTTGTACTTTTTCGATTTTGGTGACAAAATTGCTGCAGATGTCTAGGAATAGACTAGTAATAGAATACATTTCAATCATTTTTAGAAATGTCTGTCTGTCTGTCTGTTTGTATGAACACGCATCACTGCTAAAGTACTGGGTTCACAATAAAACATAAATAAATAAAGCATACCTTCGAGAATATCTTAGTCTTTGTTTCGGTAGAATCGATTCACTCTATCAAAAGTTAATGTAATTTTAATAACGCGGCGCCAGTACGACAGGAAAGTAGATATGTAAATGGACTTCATATATTCAGAGGACTTAATTAATTACTGTTTTTTACATAACGTTCCACGCGGACGAAGTCGCGGGCACAGCTAGTGCTTAGTAAAGTACAATAATAAAAACATATACGAGTATACTAAGTTTAAATATACAGTACTATAGTGTTAACCTGTGTTTATGTGTGTGCTGCAAGCCGCAAGCGGTGCAAGCTCCGAGTAAGCAGCCCTCCTACATGGCGATTACTACTGCGCTACCTTCGAAGCCGGGCATCCGGCCATTTGTACCTACTGCTAGTGCCCCATCGAGCACATAGCCGCCACAAACACCTGTATCACCCGACGCCTAAGGATTCACGATACTCGCCAATTGCTATAGAGTCCCTGCTTAATTGGGTGAGGCAACAGTTGGCGGCGAAGCTGGGACCAATACGAATGCACGCCACGGGCGTTCAAGGCATTCGTTTTATCCTGAAGGACGTAGAAGAACATAGTATCATCCAATTTTCTCTCGGACCTAGAGAAGGAAGAGGGGGTGACATTCTTATAAGAGATGCTTATGCTCTTCAAAAAAGGTGTGATATAAATCTATAGTAATAATTGACAATATTTAACATTAAATTATGATAACAAAAGAAAAAATATTTCAAAATTCATTAAATATCCTAACTTTAACCTTGTTATTCAAGTTATCTTTTACTCGATTGGATTTATCAAAAAATAATAAGAGACACCTTTTTGCAGAGCATTCAATTTCTTTTAAAAATGTAAGTTCGTTTTTCAGAACGACAATACGAGGCGGGGTTAAAAAATCCAAAGTACAAAAAATATGTGTTAATTAAATTAAAAATGGAAAAAATTGACACTCGACCTCCAAACATCAATTTTGAGGACGGATTTTGACAGTCCTCGTTTTGATACAACAGAAAAAAAACGTATTTTTCTCGTACACCCTATAATATGTACTAAATTATGGCCGCATACCGTGTAGATTTGACCCTATGGTACCGTATGTTCTTTTCTGTCCCTGTGTTCTTTTTGGTACTCCTGACAATATATATGTATGCAAAATTTCATAGTGATTGCGCATTTAAGGCAAACAGACAAACTCACATTTATCCTATTAGATAGGATTAGTATGTGACTCATGCTCTAAGAGAAAACAGAAGGTTCGCGTCAAACATTAACTTTTAGTAATTTATTTTTATTTAGCGGTGAAATTGTCTCAAGCTCTCGGGCTGCGGCAAGGCTCGGTCGTGGAGAGTGTAGTACGCTGCTAATTGACGCCGCCAAGTACTGGCGAGTGTTTTAGTGATGCGACGATACTTTAATTTATCGATTTAATATTATCTAGCTATATCTTTTTTAGCATATTCGCGGTTGCTGTAAAACATTGTTACATATTCCTTTTTTATAAAATTGTGATTGCTAACATGTACCAATCTTATAATACTGTCACACACTATCTCCTGCAGTGCCGATATCGACATCTTTCCCCTTAGTGTCAGTCAATTTCGAGGCGTAGTCTATAAACACAGGTTCTCGAATACTGTAAACTTAAATACTCGTATATGTTTGTATTATTGTATTTTATTAGGCATGGCTCTGCATGCACATAATTTTGGATTTTATAGCACACAAAAAACTATTAATAGTAACTGTAAACACTTGAACTTATTATCTGTAAAGTGTGCCTTGTAAATAAATAATAAAAAAATAAATAATATACTTACATTTATCTGGGAGTATCTAAAACAAGTTGAAATACAATTCACTGAAATATTATGTATTATATCATATGTAATCCAAATACAATTCCTTTGAGGCTCAGTCGCGTCAAAGCTACTGAACTTATCTTTTTATTTATTTTTTATATCATAGAAGGCAAACGAACAGGTGGCTCACCTGATTAATTTATCGATTTAATATTATCTAGCTATATCTTTTTTAGCATATTCGCGGTTGCTGTAAAACATTGTTACATATTCCTTTTTTATAAAATTGTGATTGCTAACATGTACCAATCTTATAATACTGTCACACACTATCTCCTGCAGTGCCGATATCGACATCTTTCCCCTTAGTGTCAGTCAATTTCGAGGCGTAGTCTATAAACACAGGTTCTCGAATACTGTAAACTTAAATACTCCTATACGTTTGTACGATTGTATTTTATTAAGCATGGCTCTGCATGCACATAATTTTGGATTTTATAGCACACAAAAAACTATTAATAGTAACTGTAAACACTTGACCTTATTATCTGTAAAGTGTGCCTTGTAAATAAATAATAAAAAAATAAATAATATACTTAGATTTATCTGGGAGTATCTAAAACAAGTTGAAATACAATTCACTGAAATATTATGTATTATATTATATGTAATCCAAATACAATTCCTTTGAGGCTCAGTCGCGTCAAAAACACTTACACACATAACAAATAAACAATTCAATTAAATTGACAAAGTCAGTCATAAAAGTCGAAACCGCCAATTCTGTGCTCAATAGTTACGGCGGTTCGACGAATTCTTACTCAGAATTTCATACTTTAGACTATTCTGTGAAAGGTTAATGTTTTTTTTTGACGTACAAATACAATAAAGAATAATTTAAACAGTGCAACTTACTAAGTTGTGTCAATTTACAGACTAAATGAAGAAACCGGCATGGCATTTAAATAAATGAACAGACAATACAGTAACGAAAATATTGTTACAGTCTCTGCCAAGCACGATTCAAACATCAAGCAAAAGACAGACGCCGCTAGAGAATATTCCTTGCAATTTATTTTTATTTAGCGACGGTATTGTCTCTGGTTTGGCTCCGGGAACGCGGAATGACGGTGGCTGGAATGACGTGCTACTAATTGGCGCGGGTGGGTGTCGGCGAAGTGGTAGAACATAGTGACGTTCCTTATTTCTTTGTAATCGGTTAATCGAGATTGTTATTTTCACCTATTTGAATAGAAAGAAAATAACGCAACAATGCAAGCACTGTTACTTCACGTCGGTTTTCTGTGAGAGGCTGGTACTGCCCCGGACGAGCCGACCCATTCATGCTGAAACCAATAATAGTTTCAGCGTGGCTCTGCCACCTACACAAGACACGTAGGTGTAGACCTACACCTATCTTTATAGAATTTCACCATTCGATGTGAAATTTTCCGTAGATGGTTCTAAGCTACTTATTTTTTGGATTCGATTGACCTTTTTTTTTGTAATGTCCAACGTAGCAGACGGGAGTCTACAAGTAATACAAGTCGCCTTATAGTTTCACAACATGGTCCTTTAACTTCAAACCAGAATACTTTGTATTATGGTAAATAAATAAATGATATATCTAAAATATATAGGATATTTAACATACACACTTACACACATAACAAATAAACAATTCAATTCAATTGACAAAGTCAGTCATAAAAGTCGAAACCGCCGATTTTGTGCTTAATACTTACGGCGGTTCGACGAATTCTTACTCAGAACTTCATACTTTATTAGACTATTCTGTGAAAAATTAATGTTTTTTTTGACGTACAAACACAATAAAGAATAATTAAAACAGTGCAACTTACTAAGTTGTGTCAATTTACAGACTAAATGAAGAAACCGGCATGGCATTTAAATAAATGAACAGACAATGAAGTAACGAAAATATTGTTACAGTCTCTGCCAAGCACGACTCAAACATCAAGCGAAAGACAGACGCCGCTAGAGAATATTCCTTGCAATTTATTTTTATTTAGCGACGGTATTGTCTCTGGTTTGGCTCCGGGAACGCGGAATGACGGTGGCTGGAATGACGTGCTACTAATTGGCGCGGGTGGGTGTCGGCGAAGTGGTAGAACATAGTGACGTTCCTTATTTCTTTGTAATCGGTTAATCGAGATTGTTATTTTCACCTATTTGAATAGAAAAAAAATAAAACCGTAAGTGATATGAGTGCAACAGTGTTGTATAAATGAAATAATATAGTGTCGATTAGATATAGACGGAATTTGCGACCATTTCGAATGTTTGGTAACGAATGACGGTTATTACCCATTTCAAGAGTTGTTATTATATTTTAGTTATAGTAATGTTATATTACAACAGGTTTTTCTGGATCCCCAGGCGTGTTTCGAAAATATCTTTTAATTGATTGTATTTATCATGTATTACCTATTTATTACTTTCGATGTTTACCGTTTGGGTAAACCTACTTGGCTGAAATGAAACATCAACACAGGATCACCTGTTTTGATAGCAGCTAGCTATCTGAGTTGTGTACTATTTGTAGCAGTACTATGGTATATGGGGCTTTATATGGACTATTTGTAGATGTATATGAGGCATTATTGTTATATACATGTACATTGTTCTTATATGTATACTATATATATGTATATATTGTTAATTTTGATGAACTGTGCTATAATATAACTACGTCTATATGCTTCTTATAATAAAAATACTTACTCTCTTATTTCTATATCAACTTTTGCTCGCGGCTTCACTTGCGTCATTACAGATTTTATCTATCTTTCGGGAACAGTACTTTTTTGTGCATGAAAGGTGATCCTGCTTCCTATTCTGTCCCCCTGACAACATGTATATATAATTTTAGGATAATCGGTTGAGTAGTCAAAGCTTAAAAAAGTAACAAACAAACAAACACATCCGCATTTATAATATTAACTAGGACTAGAATGTCTTACACAACGGTTCTTCTGTCGTTCTATCATGAGAAACTGTTCTGTTTAATAAATTCTTGCTATATTAAGTTAGTAAAATTGAATTGTTTGTAATAATTGTTTTATTACAATTTGACTATTCACCGAATAGTGGTAATCGATTAAACGTATTTATTAATTCAATTAAATATCGACACCGCAACAACACTAGTATAGCAGAGTAACGCGGCTGGCGCGGCGCCTCGCCCGCGTAATTGCAGAGGCCATTAGTCCCGCCCCGGGCCACTTGCGAACACACCCGGGATAAGGATCTCCGATGATGCCAGTCTTTCGGTGCGGCTCGTAGTTTTGTCGTGTTTTCGATTTTCAGTATTTTATTACGACAAACTTTATAAGTAAATTATCGGGTTTTTTTTACTCTTAAATTATTAGCTTCGAGAAAAACCTTCGATAGTTGAGTCTGACATTTCAAAAATAAGCTAAATCAAATTTTAACCGTTACTACGTTAATTTTCTTAAGATTTACAAATTTTGTACATGTAAATTATAAAGATCATTAAAAAAACTAAAAAAAATTGTTCGTACTCTGTGTATAAAATCCGGAAATTTTAAAAAGTTAAACATGTTATATGAACGATTAAAATTGTAATGATATGTAACGACTCAGTTGTAGTAACAACTTACCAATATTATGGGGTGTTTGTTTAGTAGGGGAAGTACGGACAAAGCGAATATCTTAAGATATTTAAGGCTTTATCAGAAAAAATATAAGAGACAGAAACAAAACAAATATGTCAGAAAATGCCTTATGGATACGCCACCCTCTCGGGGGAGAGAGTGGGTTATGTCCCGACTCGCACGGATTAAAACCCCACGGTGTACCGTCCGACCGTATTGTTGGGGCGGCAAGGGATCGAACTACGCTATTCCCCTTAGATAGCCGCTCCATCCTTAGAGGGAGACAGACTGGGTACACACCAGTTACCTCCCCTCGTCTACCGGACCTGTGCAATGAGGAGATGGGCCCCCCGGCCCACACCTCAGGTCCGGCTACTGTGGTGAGAGAAGAAGAGTAAATCGCTGCCTTCTCCCTCCGGTCCTCCGTTGGCGGAGAGGGCTATTCAGAGGGTCATGCTGCTACCTGCCTACCATACCGTACCAGCACCATTCTGAACGACAGGGAGCCCCAGTGTCTCCCATTTTAATAACTGGGAAATGGGAATGATAATGGAGAATCAATAATAGACAAGATATACCAACTATACATTTTAATCACAGTCTCACATATTGGTATATTGCTTTGCCGAGTGTCTTTCACTTTACCCCTACTGCGTTGCCGGCTGTAATGCGATATGCGATAGATGAACGAAAAAACTGACCAAGACCTTGCTGGGTCAATAGCGTAGTCAGTTCGAAAAAAAAAAAAAAAAATTCAGGCTATGGAAAAAATGTTTCAGTTCCCAAGTAATCGCCAATAAATACAACGTTACAAATATATGCACTTGAAACGCTACACCGATCCGAGCGTGACGGTTGACTTTCGTTCACTTTTCAACACGTTTAAAGAAGTTTTCCCCTAAAAAAGAGTCCATCAGCGCGCATTAAACATACGCCGAGGTGATTGGCTGTAGTAAATCTCTTGAGAGACAATTAGGAGAGGATCGCGGCCCGTTAGCCGAGCCTGGACCACGACCGTAATTAGCCAGGCCCGGGACGCTCCGTAATTAGTCGGACGGGATTCCCGGGATCCATAATTACCGTATCCATTGCGAAGTGCGGTCAGTTGCAAATCCGTACTGCCTTAATTTATAGCAACGAAATATTTGTAAAAACTATTTATCCAATACTACGTTTTGCTCGAGGTTTCGCCTGAATTAATGTAAATTTGGGATATCCTTTCGAAACAGTATTATTCTTTTTGGATGAAAGGTATCCTCTCTCCTTTTATGTACCCCTACGTGTATGAAAAATTTCATTACGACCGATTCAGTACTTAAATGTGAAAGCGTAACAAACAAACTCACATTTTTTTATATTAGTTAGGATTTGAGATTCATTTATTTTCGCTTCATTCTTATTTGTTGACTAGAGGGCCTGGCGGACGTTATCCCGCTCTGGCAATAAAAAATCTTGACAAATTATAGAACTACACCTTCCTCATGAATCACTTTATCTACCGTATGTATACCGCATAAAATCCGTCCAGAGTAGTTTTTGAGTTTATCGCGAACAGACAGACAGACAGACAGACAGAGGACTTTGTTCTATAATACAAGTATGTAGTGATAACCAATTAATGTTATTACAGACTGCTTGACTTTTTTATACTTTATTATTATTAGCGTTTGAGCACAAGGTCGCCCACTGGCTATCAAATTGTCGCAATACACCCCATAGGTAATATGGTGACAGCTTGCCGACTTAGTAATAGGCCACCATATCATGGTTTCCTCGTGATTTTCTTTTGTGCCGAAAACGGTAGCTAATTTACACGGATTCGAACCTACGTCAACCGACCACCAAAATAGTTCAAACCGCAATCAAATTGGTAATCTGTTCGGTATCAGTGTTATTGGTCAATAAACCAATATTCGCTATTACCTAAGGTATAACATATAATAGCTGATACCCGTTTTAAGACGTTTAAGACGTTAGAAGAGTATTTATTACCTCTTTATAATATTAGTGTAGATAAAACCGATATACGTATACAATGTATCACATTTTCATATAAATACATGCATTATTGCAAGCATATGCGTACGTAAATGATATAACCGAATGTCGCGAAATAAAATAAAAAATAGCGTAAATCATATTGATCTAATGTGGTTAATTCGGAAGCTGACGGTTTAATTAATGTTTATCAACTTATGAAGTTTCCTATAAATTAAAAACTATGCCTTAATTTATTGAATGTATAATTTAAGGACACATAATTAATTTAGTAGGTACAGATTTGTAAATTACTACTAGGTATACTGGTATCTAAACTATTTAATATGGTCCCGCGAATAAAATAACAGAACCCTTAATGGATTATAATGAGTAGTGTACTTATTTATTACAGAATTCGGCATTTATATGTTACATAATTCGAAATTATGTAATATATATTTATATCCTACATATAATCATATATAAAGCGTTGCTGGCACACACGACTATCACCACCAGCAAACTCGCATCAAAGCTTTATGCAAAAAAAGCAGCATTTAATTAATTTTTTTCGAAAAGAAATGACATTTCACATCCCTATCCGTAATGTGTCAAAACGGTGATCATAGCTTGCCGCTCTTTAGAATTCGAATTGCAAGAAATAACTGAAGTGTTAAAACTTTTATGTCTTCGATAATTTTGTTCATATTAAAGCCATATATGTTTTAATATTGGTGTGGTGATTATAGTTAAGGATTACATCCTATACATTACTAGTACACTAGTGCTATCACCATCATACAATATGTCTAACATTTGGAATATAAAATCTTCTTTTGTTTCCTTGTAAAGTAAAATTACGGCATAAGATTTATAATAAAATGTAGCCTAGCGCCATCTAGTAAGGAATATTAGTAAAGCGAAAAGTAAAAATATTCACAGTTAAAAAATCGAATTCACTTTGACGGTAACGGATCAAAGGCTGTTGGAGTCGATAAATATGATGTGTATCGATATCAATTTTTAGGTTATGTGTAACATATAAAATTAATATATGGAGTGTGACTTCAAAATTTTAATTTTAGTATCCTCAGTTACCGAGAGATGGCGATGTAATATATATCTATATGGAGATAAATATGTAATAATCTCGGATAATTGAAGAAATTCAGTTTGATTTTCTTTTGTTTCAGAATCTGTTTTTAACATTGGTGCGGTGATTATAGTTAAGAATGTACTAGTGCTAGCACCATCATACAATATGTCTTACATTTGACATATAAAATCTTCTTTTGTTTCCTTGTAAAGTAAAATTACGGCATAAGATTTATAATAAAATGTAGCCTAGCGCCATCTAGTAAGGAATATTAGTAAAGCGAATAGTAAAAATATTCACAGTCAAAAAATCGAATTAACTTTGACGGTGACGGATCAAAGGCTGTTAGAATCGCTAAATATGATGTCTATCGATATCAATTTTTAGGTTATATGGGTAACATATAAAATGAATATATGGAGTGTAACTTCAAAATTTTAATTTTAGTATCTTCAGTTACCGAGAGATGGCGATGTAATATATGTATATGGAGATAAATATGCAATAATCTCGGAGAATTGAAGAAATTCAGTTTGATTTTCTTTTGTTTCAGAATGCCCCAAATCAAGAACCGGTTTATCGAAAAGTGGCTATCGGGGAAAACTTCTTCGACATAATCTACACAGTACATGTAGAACTAGAGGGCAGGCCAGGCAAACATGCTGGACAAAAGCGGACATATCGAACGGTAAGTGTATAATTTATATTAATTTGTGCTTTTTAATTTAATTCTTATTTTATTAGTAACGCTTATTATCTTATAATTTAATAACGTTATTGCAATTATTATTTTGTGAATAGCGTCATCTAACGGACTACACCGTAACTATTTTATACAATCTTAATGTTAGCCATTCCACTAAGCAAGGTTTTAATATCTCAAGACCTCTCATAGATGGCGCGCTACGCCCTGTTATGGTTTTTGAATCTGAAGTAAACATTTATAGTTTACTACATTACGCACATTGCGTTTACAGAGATGTGTGAAATTTGACATAAGTAAAGTTTATATGAAGAAAAGTGCAGAAAACTAAAAATTACATTTAAATTTAAAACATTTATTGTTTATGTTCATACTAACAAACTTACAGAAGATAACTTATAGTGCAATCCATAGTAGTGTGTGGTGAAATATTCGCTCTAAGTAGGGATATACTTTTTATTATTTATAAGTATCGCGTTTGAACATAATGCCATCTGATGTGGTCTAAGATGCTAAACACGCTCGGTGTTATTACAAAAAAGTTAATTACTTGCTTTAAAAAGGATTCAAATTAAATGCACCGCGCTTGCCAGAGGCAAGATCGCGTTATCCTTTTTCGCAAGTCTAGGGTGTAGAAAATCCTGCATAGGATACACCTCCAGCTGTCGTTGGTGACAGGGGCAACAGCTGGAGGGTTACCCCCACCTGCCACACGGCGCGAAATGTAACCAGGGTTTGGATTGCGCGAGCATTCTCCACGCCCTGGTCACGCGCTCGGGTCGCCCGCAGGTGGTCAGCGGGTCGACCTACGTCTTACACCCTTGTGCTTCCTCCCGAAGCAGCGGCCGTGGCTCGTGCTTCTCTCCCACGGGTTCCCATTGTGACATAGGGCGCCCCCACCCACTGTCGGGAATTTACAACCCAGCTGTGACAAGTAGTGAGTCACAGCTGCTACAAGATAGCACAACTTAGCGGTACCATAAGAAACAAGGGAAGGAAGATGTACCTTAATCAAGAGGGAAAAAGTAAGTCGCAAGTCTAACCTAACGTAACCAAAGCGAAACAAAAGAGCAAGATGGCGAACATTCAGCGACCGCGGTGCATTTAATTCGAAACCTTTTTAAAGCAAGTATTCAATACGTATTTAACTTTTTTGTAAAAACACCGGCTAAATTTAAAGCGGGACTATTTCCCACGTGCAGTTTTTGGATACGTTATCGCGACGGGTGCTTGGCGAAAGATTTTAGGTTGTCAACATCAGGGTGTTTGCTAGCCAGAAGGACTTAAAGAAGTTCCTACCATCGTGCTATGGTGTCATCATTATGTATTTCTTCACTGATAACTCCTATTCAGTTACAAGGTTTCGAACATGTGTCGATCGACGCAGCGCGGTGTTCGAAAAAGTTATCAACTATGCCGTCTTCATTTCAAAATCACCTTTTTTACTTATTAATAATTTAATAATGTTTAGTGATTTAAATGAATCGAATATACTAATGCATAAGGACGTATTTTATACGCTTGCAGCTGATGTAGTAGAATAAAAAGTATGCTGTTATTATTGTGACATTTTTTTTTATGTCATAAGTGGCAAACGAACATGGGAGTCACCTGCTGTTAAGTGATCACCACCGTCCATGGACACTAACAACACCAGAGGAGTCGCAAGTGCGTTGCCACCCTTTGGGGGAAGGGATTAGGGTTGGGAGAGGGAGAGGAGAAGAGGGGAGGGGAGGTGGGCCTCCGGCACTCTTACTGACCGAACGAAACGCAACAATGCAAGCACTGTTACTTCACGTCGGTTTTCTATGATATGACACAATAATGTGAATATATCTGAAAAAAATTTTTTTACAAAAAAAATTAAACAGATTTTGATATGAAAAACCAATAAGGCACTAAAAAGCGACAAATAACTTATTTATTAAATTAACCAAATTAAATAGAACATATTGATATTTTTGCTACCTAATAATATATTTAGAGTCCTCCTCCTTTTTCGAAGACAGTTAAAAAATGAATCATGGTCGAATCTCGGTAACTAGACGACCTCTAATTAGTAATCTTCTATGATACGATATAAAATCATAGATTATAATATAGAATGATACAAGTCTGCCATGTCGTTGTGCGCGCGTTATGCAAAATCTTTCGATCAATTTTTTAGTTTTGCTTCATAAACAATTGGTCCTTATCTAAAAACAATAATCATTAACAGTATCTCAATTTAATATAAAGGTATTGAACTTTTAAGAAACCACGATTATAATAACTACGAGTGCAGCATGTATGAAATGGGACAAGCGGTTTAGTGCGCACAGGCAGGAGAGGAAGTTAACGAATAACCTAGTTTACATAGAATTTTATAAGCAAAGTATACTTTTGTTTTCAATTTTTTTTTTCTAAATATAAAACTTTTTTAAATAATAAACAAATCCAAGTCTGGTTTTTACATAAAATAATGTAACTAATAAACCGGAGTTTGGTCACCGGGAGTTATATAAATACTTTATTGCACTTTTGGGTTGGGTTTGTACATTGAAAATACTAAAATGTTCTAACACTGGCCGATTCCGAAAGGAAGGAGGAGCTGTAGGTCATAATGAAGGGTGACCTAGCACTCCCACTATTCTCATCCCAGTTTATTTTGAGCCTAGCTATACCGCATGAAACTTTGTTCTAATCTGACCGCTGTTAGTAAATTACACCAATATTTTGACTTTGCTAGAGTAGCGCTATTGCAATGAATTTATAGGACGAATGTTATTCTACCCACACTGACGAATCTTCCGCTAGATAAAACTATATATACCTGCAGATATGGGAATAGCAACACTATTACTATCTCTATATATTATAAAACAAAGTTCTCTGCCACGTCTGTCTGTCTGTCTAAACTCAAAAACTACTAAACGGATTTTCATGCGGTTTTCACCAGTCTATAAAGTGATTCCAGAGGAAGGCTTATGTAAATAATTTGGCACGGTTTTTTTTGAAGTTATACTTCTTTTGGCGCCTTAGGGAAAAATGATGAGAGTGAATTTTTACGATGCGCGTGCACACCGTGACGAAAAACCGACACCCTGAAGTTAGCTGTAGTCAACATTTTGTTTCTTTGTATTTGTTGTTTGTATTTCTTTTACATAATTCCACAATTGATATCACCTTACACCGTGTTATTACAAAAAAGTTAAATACGTATTAAATACTTGGTTTAAAAAGGTTTCGTAATAAATACACCGCGCCCGAGGCAAGTTCGCGTTATCCTTTTTCACAAGTCTAACCAAAGCGAGACAAAAGAGCAAGATAGCGAACAGTCAGCGACCGCGGTGCATTTAATACGAAACCTTTTTAAAGCGAGGGTTCAATACTCAACTTTTTTGTAATAATACCGATAGAATAATCAATTAATCGATATTAATAAAATACAGATAATTCAGCATTCCAAAAAATTATTATGTTTGCAAAAAAAATTCTCTCTTTTTTGTCGAGGGTTTGTTTAAATAGAACACCTCACGCACATCCATACAACAAACAATAATCAAACATCTTACAAAAGAAAACAATAGCAAAAAACAAAACAGAACATTGCAATAACTTTCTTGCCCTTATACCGATATCCACCAAATTATACATTAATTTTAATAGTTCAATTAATTCAATAGTTCAATTAATAGTTCAATACAAACGCCTATGTTATTGTTATACTTAAAAACTTCTCGTCTTTGAGAATCTTTCCGGACACGTTCCATTACAATATGATAAACATCTTTTTCCTGACGGCAAACTTCGCATTTACTACTTTCGCAAGGAAAGTTTTAAATGCTGTACAATTATCTTAATCACGAACGTTTTCGTTTGCAGATTACGGAGACCTACGCTTTTCTGCCGAGGGAAGCAGTCACGCGCTTCCTTACCGGATGTGCGGAGTGCGCGAGGCGCCCGCGCAGCGCCTCCCCTCCCCCACTCCCCACACCGTCGCCATCCCCAACCAGACACCCGACCTACCTCCCATTCCTCCCGCATTGTGTCCCCGATTATACACGAAACTGGGAATCAGAAATCGACGCGGCACACTCAAACTACTACGAACCTAAACTAGAATACACCGAATTACAACCGATTAAGAAAGTCGAAAGCCCTAAACCAGCGGAACCTGAAGAAGAACCGACCTACATAGAGCTGACTACTACTAAAAAAGTTAACGGCTTTCACACGAACACGCTCCTCAATAGTACTTCTCTGGTAGAACCTGCGATAAGAGAAGAAGAACCCATGAGAACAGATCCTGAAATCGACAAGGACGATAACAGCTTAATAGACGTAGAAGATGTCAAGTCTGATAGCCCGATAAATAGAGAAGAAGAGGAAGACGTTAAAGAAGTACACGTCGAAAGTACTAGGGATTCTGAAATACAAGGTGGTAAGGAAATCAAGACTGAGAAAAAGAAATACAATCCCCTTGACGTCGCGAATTTAACATCGAAAGATCCACCTACATCTAGGTCGCCGCCTAGAAAGAAGCTTCTGCCATCAAGTTTAGAATATTCTAGTTCATTTGGAAGCTTCACGAAGCCCTGGAGGCCTGACGGAGGAATGTATTATAGTGGCGAGGATATTGACTATAGTGTACCAATTACAACGGCTTATCTGAAGCATATGAGAAATTCAGCGTACCAGGAACAGATAGATGTGGAGAATAAGGTATGTTTATTTTATATTGTACTGATTGCATTTTTAATTTGTTGCGTGATTCCGTATCTAACATGTGTTCGAATCGTCTGTTTATATACGTAGAGGTATATATTTATATCCTAAAAAGCATGAGGATGCAAATTATAAATTTATTCCGACCTATTTCCTTGTACTTCTAAGACACTTCTCTCGATTGTGTTCACGTTTTTTAGTTGCACTGTTCTTACTATATGAACAGACACGTCCTTTTGTCGTTGTATTAAAATAAATAAACCTATAGAAAAATAGAGGTATGTCGTTGTGCTCGCATGTAGTGCATCAATCAAGCGATCAAATTAAATTGCAATAAAATCATTCTAGTTTGACTTCATAGAAATTAAGTCCATATAAAAAAATATCAAGATCTTTTTCTCGAAAATGGATATATTGAAGTTTTAAAAAATTACCTGTACATAAAATAGGCATATTATTAAGATAACAATAACGCAAAAATGAAATAACAGTAACACATATAAATTTGCAGGTATATGTTATTATGTTACATACGTACTAAATATATAAATTACAAAAATAAAGCTTTCCTATTTTGTCTCTGCTCAGATCCGTAACGACACGTTCGTTTTAGCAAAACTTGTTGAAAATCAAAAACTTTTCATACTACCTACGCTTCATATTATTACCCTTTCCCCGTAACGGCTAAGCAGTAATGGCAAAATTGAACAGTTATAACTTTAAATTAATAAAACTTTTTTTTATCTTTTTTTTCGAACTGACTACGCTATTCACCTAGCAAGAACTTAACAGCTTCACCGGAATACTAAGGCGAGCGCTTGAGGCACTCAGCCGATTTTATTTGACAATTAGCTCAAGGGTGTACGGCACACCTCGGCTTGGGCTGTTGCCTGATACATGCAATTCGCGACCGATATGAGATAACCTAAGCTATGCTAACTATTCATAGATATACGAGTTTTTGAAACATATATGTGTACCAAGAATACATACCACAACAACTCTTATATATATTTGGTATCGGATAGTTTTCTAAACTATTTCAGTTTGATAAGGGAAAAAAATAAAACCCTTCCACTTTCATGTGTAAGCGTGTGTGTGTGCACATATGTGGAGGTGATATGTGTAATGTTGTCGCAGTGATGTAAGATTTTGTGTCACTGTATCGCGCGAGCAGCGCACTCAAGGGCTCCACGCCGAGTGAACGGACCTAGACTTGAGCTGTTGCCGAGGGGGGCCGAATCGGATGTGCGGGAGCGAAATTTACACCCAGACCAATATGACCAATAAGCCATAATTATGAGGTAATTAAAAAAATCAATCCAGATAAGAAAAAAAAACATTTTTACACGAAGTCACAAGCACTAACTAATATAAATCCATTAAACAATTGAAACCACATATCAAAAAGTTGAGTTTTAGTAGAAAGAAAGACAAACACGGTCAGTTTTAACCCTAAAGTTGCAAACGACGTAGCTCGGCGGTCGGGAGGACCCCACAAACGCGCTTTGTGCGGGATCTTTTATACCCCTTGTTATGATTTAGCGGTATTCGACGTTCGAGCAAAAATTGTTTGCTCAATGGGTTTGTAAGTATTCATATTGTTTTGGGTAACGTACAGCTCGAATTTAAAGAGATGTTTAGTTAAAACGTTTTCTATTCCATTTATTTAATGCCAGGTCTACTTAAGGCATAGATTTATTTGTAAGAAATCGTTGACGCGAAAACTATAAAAGTACAAATTTCTACTCGCGGCTTTGCTCGCGCTAGTGTAGATTTGTTTTACCATATGTCCTTTTGTATAGCTTCCGAGCTAATTGTCAGCAATTAGTAAGCAAAATCTCTTGATGATGAGTTGAGTAGTAGGTCATGTAAGTGTAACAAACGAACAAAATTAATTTTCCCATTTATAATATTAGTTAAGATTTATATTGAATATTTCGTTTATCTTTCTCATACAATTAACTTCTTACTATATATATGATTGACTAGCTGATCTCGCGACTTCTTTGTTTCGCGATTTTGTTGTTACAAGGGTTTGTTTATATGGTCTCTAATTATGGGCTGGCTTTGGTTCTTTAATTGAAGGCTTGCCGATCTCCTATGGTAAAGCGTGATTATATGTAGATGTCCTCCAAAACATTAATATCCGTCAGTAAAATTATCGTCTAAATTGGTTAAGAGACCCATTCATTTTATTTATATACGTATAGATTTACTATAAAGTTTAATTATACTTTCTTTTTCATATGTCGGATACAATAAAATGTCTTGTATATGTCGGCGCGTTGCCAGAATTCTCATGTGTTATTTAAGTTCCGAGTTAGCTGATAGATGGCACTACAGATGCTTTGATTTTATTTGTTAGTTACATACATTGAAACCAGATGGCAGTACAATCGCGCCCATACGGCCATACTGACTCAAGCGCGCTCTCGGCGCTTACAATATTACAAAATCATTAAAAAAA